>JASANE010011861.1:0-30767 GCA_030248225.1 Trileptium ribeirensis
CCTAACATTATGTAATTTTGGCGCTGGCATAACTTACATTCTTTCAGGCTTTGGCGAGCTTGAATTAGTGTCCCGTAAAGAACGCCAGTAGTTTCATTTAAACAGTATGCACTAATTTGGAAATGTATTTATATAAAGTTTTTGGTGTTAGCTAAGGTGCGACTGTCTAGGTAAAGGATTTTCGCAGGGTGATACTATCAATTATTAAGTTAGCCACGGCGCTTCTCAAGACCAAAAAATACTTAATTTCTTAATTTTCAATCGCTTCTCGGAAAATGCTGCCCTACCTTACAAAAAATATTTTCTCTGAGCAAATAAAGGTCGTGCGAAATACAGAGTGATATTTTTGTTTTAGTAAAAAAATACAATACTGGTCTTTTATGTTATCGAAAAAGAAGTGACACAGACTTTTATTGAGAATTCTTTACACTTTAATAATTTTTGCGTAAATTTCCAAGGCTTAATTTGATGTGACTAAGCGAAAAAATTACGTTAGAGTACTAAACTATTATTGTATTATACTTTGTTAAGAGAAAGGGAGATACTTTGTCGTGGAATTTAAGAGTTTCGACTTCTAGCTAGATTAATGAGTAAGACTTGTTTTTTTCAGTTGTGCAAAATAGTAGTAACGATTACTAAGAACCAACGGGTGTAACAATAAGTCTCGTAACGTCGACTTAGAAGCAACAAGACAGTTTATTGAATTGGTCAGTTCAAGCTGCTCGGCCAATTTAATCTACTGGTGCGAGAACTGATTTAACCGGAGCCACTAGGGCAGTGCAATATTTGCCCCCCTTGTTATTATCCAGTTGAAAATATTGCTTACAACGCGGGTGAACGGAATCTTGACTGGACTATTGGCGAAAGTTGGCAATCGCCTGGTTTAATGATTTACCACGCTGGTTTGTTGACTTATAAATATCGTTGGCAGGAGATTGGTGTTCATTGCTACATACTTGCAGTATTCATTGCTTCTATAAGGTTAGTTCTCTACGTGGTTAATTTTGGTATAGCCTTGTTAAATTATAAAAGCGATCACTAATTAGCGCCGTTCTCCTATCTTTTTAGTCTTAGAACTGTGGTAGGAAGCAAATGTATCATGAGAATTAGCCATGCGATATCTGCCACCACCTTGTCGTTAACAACATCAGACGTAAGCAAATGAACGATCAAAGCTGGCATAATGGTTGCGTTTTATGCACCATTATGATTGAGCTTTGATTAAAGTCCAAAAAAAAGAGGGAATTAACATTGTGTAGTTATGGCACGTTGCTGCGTAGTGTTTTCTTTAAGTCCCAACAAGTAATATTCAACATCTAAGTCGGCGGAGCTCTCTATTATTAACAAAACCTCGAACATACTGATATTGCTTAAAATATTCTGGCGAAAAGTAGTTTAAACTCTAATTGACCTAGAGCTTGGGTATTATTGAGTTCCGCTGCCATGATGGTTCGTTAGACGGGAGCTTGAGCGATTCCTTGGCCTTTCTTTGCCAAACTACTATCAGGGATAATTTTATGGAATACCTAATTTTTCTTAATGCTTGCCTAGTCCTTGCACATTGTTTACAGGTTCGCGCATTTTTTTGCCATAAGTTCTAAACCATGCATTGCGTAAACGCCGCAACTACGGAGCTGTGTTATTGCTGAAATGGGTCGAATGAAGAATAGCGTTTAGCATAACGTACCATCGCTGTATAACAGTTTGTTATTTAGAAAATATGACTTCCTCTGCTAACATAACGTTATAATTTGGATGCAATATGCGTTTACTTATAAATTTCTTATGCACATTCAGATTATTCGAGTGACCGTAAGTGTAAGCTGTTTCGAAACTATTGATTTAGATGCATATCCGTTATTTTAATATTTCTTGCAATTATTTATTCTGCTTTTTGTCCGTAAGAAAAGATTGCAAACTCGAAAATATACGACAGTACATAATTTCACGTATAGCATGTATGGATTTTTTACGACACAATATCTTGGCCCCATGGAAAGTCACTTAAGGTACATAGTTGAGACAGTTCTGAGATTTGAGGGATTGTTTCGATTATTTTTATTTTGGCATAAAATGTGCGGATGAGTGGCATCACTGCGCTTTCTTCTGCTTCTTGATATAATTGAATTTTGGAGTATCAGTATTAGACGGGATGATAATTCATTTAGTGTATCAAATTTTTTTAGTGAACGGTTCCGATCTTAATAGTTTTTTTGTATTCTCATCGCTCTGATCTGCTGACAGTTAAAAGACATCATCTACTGTGGATTTTTCATTTGTGTTGACACGGAGCTGTCGTTTCAGTCGAACGATTTATCATAACTTAATAGTGTCATGACCAAGGACAAGTATTCTGCAGTAGTCAAGTAAGACTGTGTAGGCTTGATCATAATCATGATCTGCAATACCTTGAATGTTTTGGGGGAGTATAATTTTTCAAACTTTACAAAAGCAATGTTTTTTATGTTTTAGTTTTGTCTATAAAGTAATGTTACTGTCTAAAGTATTTAGGTACAGCAAGCAATAGTCTGTGTGAGTGCTACATGAAATACATACGGCTGTTTATAGGTTGCCAAAGGTAGTTACCATTGCGTTTCGTTTCGGAGTTTGCTTGATTATACTAAATCAGTTGACGTAGTCGCTATCACGTTGTTTCGCTGATTTAGCGCGTCTTGGATCAATTGCTTGGTGTTGTTTAAAACGTCTGCCTTGTTCGTTGTGTTTTATTTACCGCCTGGGTCGGTAGTATTGTTCCGGTTGGATTCTACTGGTTGGTCTTTGTAAGTATATTTCTTTAATTTTTGTAAGACAACTACCAAAGATATGGTTTAAGTTTTTTTATTAATGTGGACGACTGGCTTTATCTGAGATATGTTTATAATTTGATTAAATCTGCACCGGTACTATAATGTTGCTTTAGAGATTTCGGTTAGATAGAAAATGGAGATGTTATGCCTGCACCAAGAAATAAATTTCTGACGATTAGTCCTTCGGTGGCAGAGCACTACATTGTGTTCTTTCTTTGTAATACAATATTTATTTATATAATATGCAATGCAAGACAGTAGTAGATGAACAATCGGGTATTGTAACAACTAAAGAGCCATTTGCCATCACCAGTAAGATGAGGCGATAAAGGGATTCGCCGTGTCGTATTTCAAGACGCCCCTGTCTATTTTACACTGACGACGAAATTTTGATAATATAATTGCATTGTGTTAGTGGCTCATTACTAAGTCACGTACAATGTATATTTGCTTTTATCGTGCCACAGCAACATATTTTTGCAAAGCTGAATTTTTTTTTGTTTTAGCATGCAAGGTGCCCGCAAGGGGTTTTGAGTACTAGTTGTTTTATTGCTACAAAATGTCAATTTTTTTTGACAAATTTTATTTTGTTTTTGATTATGTGATATCTTACGAATAAAATCACATACTATTTCTATACTTAAAATAAATTTTTAAGCTAGTAATAAAATTTCAATACATCGACTTGAAATGTCAAAATTAAATAATGCTTGCTGTGCGGTAGACTTTTAAAATATTTTAGTATCTTACAGGATGTCATAAAAATTCTTATAATTTCTGCCCTCTGGCAATTTCTTTAGCTATTAAAATCGGCGGTAAATAATGCAGTAAAATGTCATCAGCGTGGCACGGTTGCCGCGTGGTACATACGTAAGATTTATTATTACAAATTATTTAATATTTCTTCAAGTTTCATGGAATTTGAACTAGTTATCTAGACTTAGCTGGCCTAGATATCAAAGTATATAAGCTGAGATTTTCTTCGATTAGCGAGTCAGTCGCGATCGGAGATCTCAGAGTAAGTGTCGTTTATTGTCTAATTTATTTCTTAGCTTACAAGCCATACGGCACCTTGTTATTTAACACTGGTCTAGCTAGGCAGTAGTTACATAAAGCTAAGACTTAGCGCTGATTCCGAGTTTAAGGAAAAATTGGGGTTTATTGAGAGCAGACGGGCTGCTCCGAAAATTTACTATTGAGAGCACAGGGGTGCTCCATATACTAGTGGGTCTTTGAGAGCACACGAGGTGCTCCACATTTTATTTGGTTATTGAGAGCAGAGGGCTGCTCCGGAAAAATTTTTTCTGGAGAGCAGAGGGCTGCTCCTAAAATTTTCTATTGAGAGCACAAGGATGCTCCGAAAATTTGTTTACTTGAGAGCACAGGGGTGCTCCGATAAAATATATTGACTAGGTTGAGCTAAGCTTAAGTCAAAGCTTAGGCCGGATCGACGGATCCACCTTGTGGTTCAGAAAGTTTGTTCGAGTATTAATATTAATTTATTATTTGGATCCTTAGATCCACCTTGTCTATTCAAACAATTCATTACTTTATTGCCGTACTATTATTTATCTTAGTAATATTAAGTTAGGTACTTATTATATTTGTGTAGTAAGTGAAGTCCTAGGTTGTGAGTGCTACCATTACACAAAGTCATCGTTGGAAAGTTGGAGAATTTTATACCCATTAGGACTTGCTTTGCTACAGTTGGAGGTCCCACCGAGATTCTATATTCTTAATCGGGTTAAAAGAACTTGGGTTGAACAATAAAAATCTATTACTACTCAAAATTAACAAAAGTACGGCCGTTTACAAGTTACGTAGTGCACATTTGGCTAACTTAGAGCCGACTGACGACGAAGACGAAAGTTCATTTTTTGAGACAGAAGCTGAAATTGAGGTTATGGATACATTGGTGAAGAATATTGGTCAGCTTGACCATGTTATAAAAGATCTAGCTTCAAGGCTTGATAATGGTCTGAGAGATCTTTCTAATGATTTTGATGAGATTTCACAGCGAGTTCGGTTGGGCAATGAGAATGAGTTCACCATCAAGCCCTTCCGAGGAGATCTTACTGGTCAGGATTTTAACTCTTGGCTAGAAAATTTTAATTCTGTTTGTGATGCAAGAATAATTGATGATAACATGAAGTTAAAAGTTCTGCCGGCATACTTAAGAGATAGAGCTAAGGACACATATGACCGCCTACCGGATGCATCCAAGAGAAATTATAATGATCTGGTGCGATCGTTAAAGAACGCTTTGTTGACACCAGAGTGGTCTTTGTTCCACGAAGCGGCGCTTGAACAGCGCCAGCAATTGAGTGGCGAGTCACTGACTGCCTATCTCAAGGCAATTAAGAAGGCCTGTAGGAGCATATATCCGCATGAGACTGACGAGAATTTGCAACGAAAAATTATCAGTCGATTTTTCAGTGGCCTTCGACCTGAGATAAAATCGCATGTCTTTCGTGATATGCCTAATACACTGCGCCAGGCTGAAGATCTGGCGCAGCGTTTAGACATGCAAGCAGTTTTATGTGGACCTGACTCCTAACCAGTGAGCTTTGCTAGTACAACTAACTCACTAGTTCGTGATCAAACATTGCACAAAGTGGCTCAAGGCATGGAGCTACTGGCTAAAAATCAAAAGGAAATTGCAAATACATTACAACGGGTGAGGTAGTAACTAGTGCTAGCTAGTAACAGCGGAACGCTTTCTGCTGACATACTGACAGCTTCACAAATAAGGATATTAGTACAAAAAGAGATTACATTGCATGATACAGTTTACGTGCATGATCCCAATATATTTTATCATTTTGTTAAGGCGTACCCAGTCTTAATGGACATTGTAGACACCAGATTTGGTGTTATACTAGAAATACCGCGCATACGCGTGGAGAATATCCTACCGCTTATGCGGGTGGTTAACGTAGGGTTTAATAATAAGAATACAAATGTTACTGCTAGGCTATCGTTACCACAATATATTACATATGATAAGACTCTCAACAGAGGGTATTTTCATGAGGTAAAATCTGAAGGGTGCCACAAAACAACAGGACTGTGGTTTTGTGACCGTGGTGCCCTACCCACAAGTATCAGTGATACTTGTCTTCACGATTTGAAAAATTCAACAGTTAATGAGGCTTGCAGATTTGACATTAAACAATACTCCCCAGAAACTATAATCCAAAGCACACGTGTGGGTATTCTAGTCAGAACATCTGAAGAGTATGTGCACGTTACGCGAATTCAACCTGGGGGCAAAGTTACCAAAGCTGACAAATTGGAGGTGCCGAGGCACGGTGTAATGTTCTTCGCACACTCAAACTTTTCAATGATAATTGTAGGAGATCAGGTATTAATGTCTAGTTATAGGCCAGTACAAGATTTCGAGGTGTTCATGCAACACTTCGGAAAAATAAATCTCAATTTCTCGGTTATTGCACCACCTACCTGGAGTAGATTGAAAGATGTTAAGTATCACTCTGCTTTAACCGATCAAAGGTTAAAGCGTGAGTTGCAGTACTTGATGCAGGACGACGTGGACATACCTAACGAGGTCATGTATCTTGTGCCTGCCCTTGTTATCATAATAATTCTTTCGTGTCTTTTGCACGTATGTTGGAAAAAATTTAACAAATGTATTAGTTGTTCCTGCCCTTGTTCAGGCCCCTACCTGCTGACTGGGAACACAGAGATGTCAGAAAGATCGGTAAAATACAGACCATGTAGCAAATCGGTAGACGTCCGTCCTATATCACTCCATTATGACAGGCCATTTAGGGAGTTTGTCAACGTACAGCCGCAACATTCAACCATTGATATATGTGAGCTACCGTTTTGCCGTGGAAAGTCACACCAACCCAATAATAACCAAAAGGCAACTACAGCGACTGCCGAAACCGTGTTCACGGTTAGAAGAGCAGCGTCAGAGATTAAGGTGACCTTAGATGGAAAACAGTTTACCGGTGTTTTGGACACCGGTAGTAATATAACTATAATGTCTTCTGATACATTCAATAGTCTAGGATTTTCAGAAGATGACTTGGTGTCGGTGCCTTGGACCTGTGCAGTTGGCATAACCGGCCACAATTTGCCGATGAAAGGAGCTATTAAAGTTGCTCTGGGAATCGGTAATCGAATTTTTAATTTTCATGTCTTCGTCTCGGATGATTGTACCCATTTTGTAATCATCGGCGTAGACGTTTTACGGCAACTAGGTACTGTAAGCATTAACTACCAGAAACATCAGTTGCTGATAGACGGGGTACCACACCAGCTGGGAGTTGTAGGGACTAACACAGTCCGTTTAGACTCTGTTGTTACGATTCCCCCGAGATCTGAAGTTGTCATACCTTCTAGGGTCGACGGCTTCGGTGGAAATGGTGATGTAATTTTTGAGCCAAACGAGAAACTTGAGAGAGAATTTGATATAAGTGCAGCTCAAATATTATTGTCCAATGAACCAGAAATTGCGGTGCCGGTGCGCCTCTTAAATATGTTATATTATCCTGTAAAGCTTTATAAAAATACAATACTGGGCACAGTAGAACTGCTATCTGAAGATAGGTTGTCTGTCCTTGCGGTACAGCCAAACCTGCAAATCAAAACGAGTTTTTGAATGAACTTAATTTGGATCAGGCTAAAATTACTGACACCCAGAGAAAACAATTTACAGATTTATGCATAGAATTTTCTGAGGTGTTCGCTAATCATGATTACGACTATGGTGACATGACCATAATTCAACATAGTATAGTCTATGATACCAAAATTTAACATTTGGTTTAATGCAACATCTACCTTTTCTTTTCGTCTAAATCGTATAGGGTACGGTCTTTGGTTTGCGTCTGCGGTATCTTGTAGGTTTCACACAATAATGAGTGCAAAAAGTGGGCACTTTTGTCTCTAACAGCCGTCTGCAAGAAACTAAAATCTCTAATGGACGGCTATATGATATTTTAGTTTCTTGAAAACGGCTGCTAGAGATTTTTGTCTTTAATGACTGCTTGTTAGATATTTAAGTCTCTAACAGATAGTGTAACAGATTTTAGTCTTATACAAATAGCCAATAAATACAAAAATCTCTAACAACTAGCTGTTAGAGACTAAAATCTCTTGCAACTAGTCATAACAGATTATTGTCTCTAATGGCTTGCTGTTAGAAACTTTTGTCTCTTACAGCCAGCTATAAAATACAATCGTCTCTAATAGCTGTCCATTAGAATTTAAAATATCTAACGGTTGGCTGTAAGAGATTTTTGTATGTTACTGCTGGCTGTAAGAGAGAAAAGTCTCTAACAGCTAGCTATTAGAGATTTTAGTCTCTTATGTCTAGCTGTTACGAGATTGCATATTTAAGTTAGAAGTGAAGTGACATGTCTGAACCGTGACCATATCTAGAGTTAATAAGGTAAAGTGGCGAGGTCTGAAACTGATTATTATAGATTCCAGGGATAAAAAGTGATTGTAGCATAATCAAAGTGCGAATGAGCGTGGAGCAATATATACATATTTAGGAACACCAGCGTTATACGGTTGCAAAATATAGGTTTGGCAAAGTATATAATATACTGGGCTACCATAACGACAGCTGTCGATTATATAAAACACGAGTAGGATTATTCACTCATTTATAAACTGAAGCAAAAACTATTTTTGTCAATCAACGCATTACATATATATGAAATAAAGTATAGGCGTTAACCGTCGTTAATTTTATTCTCTATAAAATAGCACTTAAAATAATAGTCCCAACAACCGCCGCCGCCACGTCCAACAGCGTTTCAGAATGGTAGACATACAAACGGAAACAATTGATCCGCTAATGTGTAGCAAAGGCGTGGTACCCTAGTTGCTCCGTTTACCACGTTTTGGCTTCGTCCAAGGTGAAGATGCGGCGGTACAAACTAATCGAACAGTTCTTCATTGAGCATTATACATCATGCCATGCTTAACGAAATGGCAATTATATTACTTATCAAGACGGCAATATTTTGCAACATATTAAGTGTTTTCCTTAGTTATAAAATTTTCAGGATAAATTTCGGCTATCATGGCACTTTTTTATGGTTATCTGGCATGTTAATGTGTACTCTAAGTTTTAGGTAACAAAATATCACTAAAATAATACAAACGCATTAAACTACTCAACGAGATTCAGTTGCAATTACGCAATTCAACAGATTACTAATGTAGAGATTAATCAATATAACAAAATGGTAGGCGTAGACCGTTCGCTCACCGATATTAACTAGTAACTCTATCGAGTTTGCAGAACGTAGTGAACCATAGGTACACCTACGCCTTTTGCGTGCACATCAGCTCAGCTCTCGATAGCATTGGTCGATATGCTATATGTGGACATCACACAATACCAGCACAAGTACAACAAAACTAACACCGGCAATGAGTTTCCCATGCCCCGAAACCCCCAGGTGCAACTTATCAGCCGCTCAAGACGTCAGAACAAATTTTCAAATTTTGGGTCGAGGAACCACGAGAGCACCTCAAACCCCATAACTGGAGCCTTAATCGAAAAACAAAAAAGAGGCATCGGCATTTATCATTTTATGAAATAAAACCAACCAGAGAAAAAAAATTGGAATCTAAAAATTAAAATAACCTTGCTGCCGTGAAGGGTACTAAAAACCCTCATTTTGACCTCTGACCCCGAACCATGGGGCGTCACATCGCCGTACCTATGGAACCATAGGTCGCAGAGCAAAACCAGCGCCGGCAATGAGTTTCCCATGCCCGAAAACCTCCAAGTGAAACTTTTCAGCCGCCCAGGACGTCAGAGGAAATTTTCTAATTTTGGGACGAGGAACCATGAGGGTGCCATACCTCAAACCCATAACTCCAAAACCGGAGCCTTAATCGAAAAACAAAAAAGAGGCATCGGCAAAGTCAAAATGAGGGTTTTCAGTACCCTTAACGGAAGCAAGGTTATTTTTATTTTAACATTCTTAATTTCTTTCTCTGGTTGGTTTTATTTCATAAAATGATAATTGCCGATGCCTCTTTTTTTGTTTTTCGATTAAAGCTCCGGTTTTGGAGTTATGGGATTAGAGGTATGGCACCCTCATGGTTCCTCGTCCCAAAATTAGAAGATTTGCTCTGACGTGCTGGGCGGCTGAAAAGTTTCATTTGGGGGTTTTCGGGCATGGGAAACTCGGTGCTGGTTTTGTTGCCGGTGCTGGTTTTGCTCTGCGACCTGTGGTTCCATATGTACGGTGGTATGGCGCCCCATGGTTCGGGGTCAGGTTTCAAAATGAGGGTTTTCAGTACCCTTCACGGAAGCAAGGTTATTTTTATTTTAACATTCGAATGTCTTTCTCTGGTTGGTTTTATTTCATAAAATGATAAATGCCGATGCCTCTTTTTTGTTTTTCGATTAAGGCTCCAGTTATGGGGTTTCAGGTGCTCTCGTGGTTCCTCGACCCAAAATTTTGAAAATTTGTTCTGAAGTCTTGAGCAGCTGATAAGTTGCACCTGGGGGTTTCGGGGCATGGGAAACTCATTGCCGGTGTTAGTTTTGTTGTAACTTGTGCTGGTATTGTGTGATGTCCACATATAGCATATCGACCAATGCTATCGAGAGCTGATTTGATGTGCAAAAGGCATAGGTGTACCTATGCTTCACTACGTTCTGCAATCTCGATAGAGTTACTAGTTAATTTCGGTCAGCGAACGGTCTACGCCTACCATTTTGTTATATTGATTTATCTCTACATTAGTAATCTGTTGAATTGCGTAATAGCAACTGAATCTCGTTGAGTAGTTTAATGCGTTTGTATTATTTTAGTGATATTCTGTTACCTAAAACTTAGAGTACACATAGACATGTCATATAATTATAAAAAAAGTGCCATGATAGCCGAAATCCCAATCATCCTGAAAATTTTATAACTAAGGAAAACACTTACTTAATATGTTGCAAAATATTGCCGTCTTGATAAGTAATATAATTGCCATTTCGTTAAGCATGGCATGATGTATAATGCTCAATGAAGAACTGTTCGATTAGTTTGTACCGCCGCATCTTCACCTTGCACGAAGCCAAAACGTGGTTAACGGAGCAACTAGAGTACCACGCCTTTGCTATACATTAGCGGATCAATTGTTTCCGTTTGTACGTCTACCATTCTGAAACGCCGTTGGACATGGCGGCGGCGGTTGTTGGGACTATTATTTTAAGTGCTATTTTATAGAGAATAAAATTAACGACGGTTAACGCCTATACTTTATTTCATATATATGTAATGCATTGATTGATAAAAGTAGTCTTTGCTTCAGTTTATAAATGAGTGAATAATCCTACTCGTGTTTTATTTAATCCCCAGCTGTCGTTATGGTAGCCCAGTATATTATATACTTTGCCAAAGCTATATTGTGCAACCGTATAACGCTGGTGTTCCTAAATATGTATATATTGCTCCACGCTCATTCGCACTTTGATTATGCTACAATCACTTTTTATCCCTGGAATCCATAATAATCAGTTTCAGACCTCGCCACTTTACCTTATTAACTCTAGATATGGTCACAGTTCAGACATGTCACTTCGCTTCTAACTTAAATATGCAATCTCGTAACAGCTAGACATAAGAGACTAAAATCTGTAACAGCTAGCCGTCAAAGATGTTTGTCTCTAATGGCTAGCTGTTAGAGATTTTAGTCTCTTACAGCCAGCTGTAACATACAAAAAATCTCTTACAGCCAACCGTTAGATATTTTAAATTCTAATGGACAGCTATTAGAGACAAATCTGTTAGAGACTTAAATATCTAACAAGCAGTCATTAAAGACAAAAATCTCTAGCAGCCGTTTTCAAGAAACTAAAATATCATATAGCCGTCCATTAGAGATTTTAGTTTCTTGCAGACGGCTGTTAGAAACAAAAGTGCCCACTTTTTGCACTCATTATTCTGTGAAACCTGCCTGATACCGCAGACGCGGCTCCTATAAAACAAAGACCGTGCCGATACCATTTAGACGAAAAGAAAAGGTAGATGTTGAATTAAACCAAATGTTAAATTTTGGTATCATAGAACCATCAGCTAGCCTTGGGCTAGTCCGATTGTTCTAGTCGATAAAAAGGATGGTGAATCCTTAAGACTGTGCGTTGATTACAGAAAATTGAATGCTGTAACTAAAAAGGATTGTTATCCTTTGCCTAACATTAACGATTTATTGGAATTTGTTGGTAAGGCTAAGTTGTTCAGTGTTATGGATTTATTATCGGGGTTTTGGCAAATCCCCATGGTCTCGGATTCAATTGAAAAGACTGCATTTATTACACAGTCAGGGCTATACCAATTTACAAAAATGCCGTTTAGTCTTTGTAATGCACATGCTACTTTCCAACGCACACTAGAAGCCACACTGCACGGTTTAGTAGAGAGAATTTGCTTGACATACATAGACGATATTTGCGTCTTTCCAGAAACATTGATGAGCAATTAAAACGTCTTAGGCAATTTTTCGAACGCCTTCGCGATGTAGGATTAAAAGTAAATCCTCGCAAATGCAAATTTCTTAGAGATGAAGTGCCATACGTGGGACACATCATTTCGGCTGACGGTCTTCGACCGGATCCCGAGATAATTGAAGCCGTTAAATCATATCCCGTGCCTCATGATATCATTTCGGTTAGGAGTTTTCTCGGATTTTTAGCTATTACAGGCGTTTTATCAAAGATTTTGCAACTACAGCTAAACCATTAAGTCAGTTGACTAGTACCACTAAAATGTTTCAATGGAATTAGATGCTCAGGAGGCATTCGAAACCTTGCGAGATAAACTTATTAATTCGCCCATTCTTAGAATAGCGGACCCTTCGAAGCCGTATTTTCTTGAAACCGATGCAAGCACCAAGGCTACTGGAGGCGTTCTGTCACAAGCTGATGAGGATAACAAGTTGCACCCGATCGCATATGGAAGTAGGCTTTTACAAAAAGCCGAACGAAATTATACGTTTACTGAGTTACAAGCATTAGCTGTGGTATACTTCATGAAGTATTTTGCAATTATATTTATGGTCAAAAGATAACTATAATAACGGATCATTCAGCCTTAAGGTGGCTTTTAACAAATAAAAACGCCTCTGGGCGCTTACAGTGTTGGGCCCTATCCCTTACCGTGTTCGACTTTACCGTCGAACATCGGTCAGGTAAAAAATGGGTCATGTAGACGCATTGTCTCGAGCTGATTGCAAAGGGGGCAAATTACAACCTGAGCAACCTCACGAAGAGGACATTAAATTTGCATATGCAATTACAACAAAAACAAATACTAATGACACTCCTAAGTCTATAGAGGATAAAGATGATCATAACCGAATCGATTTTAAGTCTAAGCAAGAACAAAATCCTGAGTTAAGTCTCTTAAAACGTTGTATCGAAAATAGTGAGCGTCCCACAGACACCTCACTAGCTGCGCATTTTGCAGCAGTGGAACCAAGGTATGTGGTTAATGATAGAGTACTGTATCATCATTACCCAATGCCGAAAAATAGACAAGGAATCATTCTGGAACAACTTGTTGTTCCGTTCTCTATGAAAGTTGATGTCAGCCATCATGATGATGTAGTTGGCGGAAACCACCTAGGAATTCTTAAAACTTACCAAAAGTTATTTCCTAAATATTATTGGGATGGCATGGACCGAGACGTATCAAATTGGGTAAAATCATGTTTGGAATGTTCCAAACGAAAGCCGGGACCCCCGCGTCCTAAAGCCCCATTACATGCCATCCCCGCGACAAGGCTAAACTATACATTTCATGTAGGTGTATTAGGACCCTTACCACAAACTTATAATGGTAATAAATATGTTGTTATATTTATTGTTCGGTTTACTAAATATCCCGAAGCTATATGTACGCCTGATCAAAAGGCTACAACAATAGCTAAGTTGTTCATGACTGAGTTGTGTGCCGGCATTAGGCACCATATGAACCGGTTAGCGATAATGCCCCGAAGTTTTGGAGTGAGCTAGTGGAACAAATCTGTCGGCTAACCGGCACTCGAAAGGTGTTCACGACTCCATATCGTCCTCAGACGAATGGTATCGTTGAAAGGATTAATGGAACGTTAAAGAATATGGTTTCGCAGTATGTGGACGTGGCACAGCGAACATGGGACGAATTTGTCCCGTTCGCTTGTTTCGCGTACCGCGTCACCATAAATGAATCAACTAGCTTAAGTCCGTTTGAAATGGTGTATGGGAGGTTACCGAGATTGCCCATAGACACTGTTCTTCCCATTCCAAACTTGGATTATTTAGACGAAGAAGATTATTTTCGTGACTTACAATTATATCTTAAGAGGAGATTGCTAATGAGAATATTCTCAAAGCGCAATCACGCATGAAGGAGCTGCATGACCGCAAGGCAGCGCCCATTGAATATTGGGTGGGCCAAAAGGTCATGTTACATGTGCCTTTTAATAAACAAGGCAAAACTAAGATGTTAGTTCAACCATGGCATGGGTTGTATGAAATAGCTGAGATCATACTGCCGGATGTCGTCGTACAATCTATTAGTAACCCAAAAGAATCTCAGAAACGCGTACATATGGAACGTATAAAGCCGTTTTTTGGCCCATATGTTCCGCCTTTGCTCTCACGGAAAATAAAAGAAACTCCCGACTTGGGAGAAGATGAATTACGAGAATTGACTCTAAGTAATAATGAGCATCCCACAGAAAAACAAATTACGGTTGTGGGTCAAGAAATTGACACGCTGCCCACAATTTTCGAGGAGCCGCAAGAGGGTGAGGAGCATGATACTACGGAGCCAACACATAAATATAACTTGAGACCACGAAAGCCATGGTTACACGTACCTGGAGCTCTCGACAATAAGTATATTAATTAGACTTGAGAAAACACGCATGTATGTTAATTTCTTTTACTTCTATGTAATAATGTAACCACATACGTGCGGTATTACTTGGTCCGTGAAGATAGCCTGGTTCGTTGCGTTGGCAACGCGTTTCAACAGTTTGCCCGCTGTTATTAAATTTACACATAATTAAGATATTTTAAGTAAAACAAGTACAAGCCCTCTGCCGTAGTTAAACGGGTGAACGAACATGGCTATTTCCACGGATCATCATGTGGACATGCTTCCAGCAAAGATAGAAAACTGATTAGCGCCTATTATTTTTAAGGCTGAAAACCAGTGTGGACAAAGAGTGCAGATTTATTTATTGTATTAATTTTATTCTAATACTTTACTAGACCCGAGTGATGCAGGGTACTAAAATGTAGCAGTTGTGTGGAATTTTCACTGAATTAATCTGAGTATAACAAATAGTGTCAAGTTAAGTGAATAAGCTGGTTGAGATATAATTCAGAAAAACATCAGTTAGGTGTGGTTCGCACTGTAGCTCCGCTTTAAAAGAATTTAAAAATTCTTCTTTGCCCTCCGGCAGCAATACCCTGTAAAGGCACCTTGTTATTATACAATCCTTTTTTCTTCCTTTTTTGGTAGCGCGCTACACTGATACCGAGTAAATCGACAAAATATTACTTAAGTCTCATTTGCAAATGGATCCCGAACAAGCTCAGATTTTAGACCCTATTGCACGGCGTTATGGCATACCACTCGTAGTCACTGAGTTGGTGACACAATATCTGACACACGTAGCTACTACTGGCGCGCCGCTCGAACAGGAAACAACGCAACATAGTCTCGCGAAATACATGCTTATTGAAAACCTGCTTCCCGATCTCCGTGCGCTTATACTTTCGTCGCAGCATGCTGTAGCTCCGAGCGCATTATGGGAAGTTGTGCATGCACGCATTTCATACGCTGACCGACCGCCACAATTGCCCGACGTCGGGCTTACGCTTTGCCCGATGTGTCAAATTGACATAACAGACCCAGCGCATTTTAAGCAGCAACAGCATTGAGCAAGTGTCGACTTGCAAAAATTTCGCTTCGCACCAATAGGCAAAATGTTATGGGAACACCAGAATTGGATGGCTAGGCATCGGGTCGGAGCGCGCATTAGGTTGCGCAGCACCACCCATGCCGTCTCTGTCATCTTTACGGGACCAACCAAAGGTGTCGCAACATTCACTAGGGAGTCGCCTTGGACTAACAGACCGCAGAATTTTCCAGTGATTTTTGGTAAGTCCACGGCAGAATTGCAGACGATACTACAATTCGAAGCTTTTAATTTTAGTAGCTACTGTGTGACTTTAATTGTACCCAACTTGGATAATCCTAGTGCGTCGCAGCAGATACGTTTACTCCCAAACGGAGCCCGAAACCAGTCAAAACCGAGGGCAAGCCTTCCGATTTTTGTGAACCCTGGGTATCATTACCACGACCTCCAATTCTGGGTACGCTACGAGGTCCAGACTCTGGCCGCCGGACCAAAGGACCGTTACACTACGATCTGTGCCGCTGTTCAGTGGAATTTCACTGCCCCATCCGCCGACCAGGAGATATACGCTGCACAAGACATACTACCTATGAAATTCCGACGGGACCCGAATGCCGCCGGGATCGCTCTCCAAGCAAAGAGTGCCAAAGCTCCTACTCAGCAGCCGACGGAGGAAGGTGCTATTAATAGGATTTGCAAAAGTGTTCGTTTGACCGATCCTGCATTGGCACCGTACTTCGACATTAGGTACCGTTGAGCATAGTGAACTGGAAACGCGGGCGATTAGTTTTTAAATACCGTACAATCCAATATTCAATAAAGACACCGACGCCGCAATAATATCTGACATTCTGGATTGGGACGTTCCGTACAGCGTGAATAATTTCGCGATAAAGGTATGTATTGGTTGGCTGTTGGGACAAGTTCGGTACGAGGAGGACGACCCACCGAAAGCTGACATCGAGGGTTTCTGGGTTACCACCACGGAGGACTTGCACAATCTAGACTGGAGCAAGACGCTGTAAGCCGACATCTTAGCGGAAGATCCCAGTAGTCACCATACTACCGCGGACATCACTTCTATCAGCTTTTCTCACCTCAAACTGCGAACCAAGGCTATCCGACTTATCCACCCGGACTGGCCGTTTAAAATTTTAGCTTGTATCGCTGGAAGGAGAGAGATTGGTGACCCTGTTATGCTTGTCCTTTTATTACATACACACCGGGACGTAGCGGAACGGGCATGCCTCACTGTCTTAGTACACCAATCGAGCGAGAATCTTTGGGCAGTTTGATTAAAAACTCGTGATATTTCGCTTTGCATTGTGAATAATATGGAAACACTGAAAAAATGTGAACAATATGTCGATAGAACTGGTTCCTGCTGTAATTGTAAGCGATTTGTAAAGTACTCCTAAATCGAAGTTTCAGTCACATTTCCAAATGCCTTTGTGGCATACGTTCTAGGTTGTGAAGAAATACCTTATGACTAATTAATATACAGTAACCATGTATGTGATTTTCAAATAACACCTAGTATAGTATTAATTTGCGATCATGGCTTATACTATATATTTTGTCTGCGGAAATTTTCCTGAAGTACATTATTTTTATATACGTTTTACAGAAAAGTTTTTCTACCGCTGCTATCTATAAAAGTGGAAAATTATCTTGGACCCCCACTTTCTGACAGCGCGCGACGCTCCTGCACCCGGCACTGGCTTCGCCCCTGTCCATCGGACTTTAAGTACACTTGCCTTAGTCTGATGCGATAATGGCTAATTTGAATCAGTCACAAACAACTCACATTTCCCATGCTCTGTCCTGTACGTACTACCATTATAAAATAACTGTCCATTACGTTATATGATTAGGCGAGAGGCCAGAAAAAGTTGTGCAAAATTTCATTTGTCTGTTACATAGAGCGCAGAAATGTGACGCCATAGGAGTTTTAGATCGCACCTAAATTGGAGGGAAGTAGTAGAGAAGGGGACATAACAATAAGGTGTTTTGTTGATGAGGGACAGGAAAGTTGTGACAAAGAATGGGAAATTTGGGATGAGGAAGGAAGAAAAATGAAAATTTAGAGCCCCCAAGTAACCCTGAGGGGCGTCACGTCATAACATTAGAAAAAAGAACAGCTTAGAGAGGGGGGGGCCGCCCCCCCGTATGTCTCATATAAGGACCTTAGCTTGAACGGCATGGCCTGCATTTTATTTACGCCCCTCAGGGTTACTTTGGCCATTTAGAGTTGGGGGAAGGTGCGAGATGACGGGATGTTTTTGTAGAAAGGCTTTGCAGAGGGAAATAAAGAAATTTTTGCAAAAGTATAGTGGAGAGTAAATCGAGTAAGGAAAGTAGGCGAATCGGAAAATATGGTATTTTGGAAGGACGAAGAGGTATTTATGAGGGAAGGTGAGAGGGGTAAAGTTAAGGTAGGGTATAATTTGAAGGAAGAAAAATAGACAATTTTAGAGAAGTGATACTAGGGAAAGGTTCTGTAGGAGGTGGATAGGAGATGAGAGGAAGTAGGGAAAGGAAAAGAAAAGGGGAAGAGGATGGTTTTGGTCTGGGGAAATCGATTGTTGAAGATTTGGTAAAATTATTTAAGAACAGAGAAAATAGAAGTTGGCTAGTTATTATTTATTACTTAGCTAGCCATGAGACAGTCCTAGACGAAACGAAGGTTTGGGGTCCGTTAAGTGTTAGGGGCTACCAGGCTACTTGGATCATAAGGTCTTCGTTAGGGGTTTACCAAGTTTACCGGTCCAAACCCGCCCCAAATCCCTAAAAATGTATAAAAACCGCGGGGGTTTTTGCAATTTCTCTATTATAACCCTCCCTCCCCTTGCCGTGTCTTTTCGTTTTCTCTTTTCCTTCCTTGTTTTCGTGCTAATTTTCATAATTAGCACTCGTTATTTTTGTGAGCTAGCATACGTTAGCTTCACTTTTGGTTGTTTCAGTCAGTCTTGGCTCGGCTTTCGTGACGATCAGTGACTTGCACAACTACATTAGCAGCTGCTTCCGTATTTTTCGACTACGATAGTGAGCCTAACCGAGTATTGTTATATTGTATTCGCTTTGAGTCTTTGCTTATTGTTTATGGTTTTTATACCATACTGGATACCTAGCTAGCCAATGACAATTATTTTGAATCGATTCCGAAGTTCGATCATCTTTGTACGAACGATCGGTTTATTGATTAATGGGTGTTCTTGGATTTTCATGATTTTGTTATGACTTTTGGTTTTCAACATACAAATGCCAGACATTAATTCCACGTGCAAGAAGTCAAGTGTCTGCGCCTACATTAAGTAAGCCTTGCTACCAATCCAATTACAAAATCGCTTCACAACTAAGTACTTATTCAACTATTAATTTATGTTTATTTTTATTTCTTTTATTCTTTTATAAAAACTGAGTGAGCACGAGCGTAAGTATAACCAACTATTAATCATAGATCGGCCTAGCTAGCCGTCCAGAAGCGGGAACGGTAATATAAGAACTTACTGGCTTAATTCTAAGACCCTAGGATAACATAATTAAATAAACGTACAGGTCTAGCTGTCCGGAAGGCTTCGTACAAACCCACAAGGGAAATTACTAGTTATCGGGATCCATCAGTAAGCCGTCCGGAAACTGTTTGTTCTAAGGAAACTCCTAGAGTAAATCTAAGGAAAAGGTTAAGATACTCAAATAAACGCACGGGTCTAGCCGTCCGGAAGGCTTCGTACAAACTTCGCAAGAGGAATTAATAAATACCTAACCTAACGTGAAATAGAATTCAACTACTTAGAATTTAGTGCGCTCAAATCTGAGTCTGAGAAACTATATCAAACGCCAGGCTCACCCAATCAAATCTCAAGAAGCGGATCTAAATCTAAGCGAAATCCTAACGGTGCTTTCCTGGAACAAGTGGCTAAAACATTCACAATTAGCAAAGCCTAGGTGGTTTAGTCAGTGGTGCGTAAGGTGGCTTAAGTCCGTCCGGCGTGTTACTTGTATCGAAGTATTATACTAATTTCAAATAAACGTTTCTAACTTTGGCTATCGTGGTTTTGTATCGGAACCGTAATTCGAGCTAACCGGTGTAGTCACGCCGCAGCGACATTGGGGTAAAAGTATATACATAGAAGTAGAATAACGCGCGCCAAGGAAAGAACATTCAATTACTTCCCACCGGCATACTACTGGCCACGCGTACGAACCTTCACATCTTCGGCCACTAATCCCATCCCATTGTTATAATCCTATCCACCATAACAAATGTACAGTCCACCACTACCCCCATCAAGAAGTAAGAGTATAACATGCTGACCTCGATGTCGTGTAAACGTGGGAAACAATCGTAATAAAATAATATTTGTCAGTACTTTCGCAAAAATTAAAATCGATGCTAGTCCCAACTAAGGCATAGGCCAAAATAAAAATTATTTATATTGTAGTAAAAATTATTAAACCACATAAGTGAGATGATTTACACATGTCTATCTTAAATTCAAAAATATTAGAAATGCTACTCCAAAGAATGCCACCTGGACCAAATGCACGAAAAGAATTGACAGTTGACCAACAAATACTGAGAAAAAAGAACAAGATATGTCGAATAATACGACAAACGAACCCGAGGAAATAATGCTCAAACACACCAGAACCGAAAAGAAACAAACAACAAGATAAAAAGGAAAGCTTGCAAGAAACATATACTGATACGTTCCATGAAGAAGCAAGCATAGAAGAGTTGTTCCCAAATGTAAGGGATTCCGAAAAAGAAATTCGGAATACGATTCAAAAGCTACAACGACAAAAAGAAAAACAACTACAGTTCATAGCAAGGCACGCAACCTTAACAAAAGAACTATAGCAATTATGCCAAAATATGGAATTGGACGAACCAAAAATTCCGCTGACACAACCAAGAGAGGAATTGCAAAACACTGACGACGACAAAATAACAATAATTCGACAAAATAATGAGATGCAACAAGAACAGTCGCAAGAACAAAGCAAAAATGATTATCGACCGAAAATTGTAATACAAGGCGTAGAATATCAAGGACCCTTTAATATGGGCTAAATATATACAACACCACCGAGTAGCAATAACTCGGAACAAACGAAAGCAATAACAATTATGACTACTGATCAAGGAACAACCAACATGGCATGGAGCACAGTCGAAATCCAGCAAATAACGGAACAACATCAACAACAATTAATGGTGAACAATAAAATAAATGGAGTAAATCAAATTCAAAGTGACACAAATGGAGCCCGACGCGAAACAAGCCAAATGGGTGCAAATCAACATCAGCTCGTGGCAATCTTGAGACGATCAAATGCGTAACAAAACCAATGCGGCGTAAATATAGACCAATGTGGTATAAACTATTACCAAATCGGCACAAAGCAAAATGAATGCGGTATAATCCAAGCGCAAAGCGATGGAAATAACGATCAAATTGAATCAGATAACAATCAACATGGCGTACAAAAAGAACAATGTAATACGAATCAAACACGATTTAAACCAAACAATGATCAAATGAATTGTGATCAATTTGATATACATGAAGAACCAAGTCACACAAATCAAATACAGTTTGCTATGAATTATGATCAAGTCACAAATTCAGTGCAAGTCAACAAGCAAACCCATCAAATACGAATGGGCGTAAATAAAGAACGAAGTAGTGCAAGCCAATTGACGAATGCGTCGAACCAAATACAAGTACTATATGCAATAAATAGTGGTACAACTCAAACGGCGAATATGTACAACCGAATACAAATTCTGTATATAAAACAACAAATTGTGGCGCATTTCTAACAATGAATACCTGGAATCATCATCAAGGAATAGCAACCGGCGCAATTCAAAAAGGGGCATATCAATATTATGGTAAAACACCAATAGCCCCACAAGGCAATCGAATGCCATTCATTACAAAAAATTCAACGATCAATCGTGGAGTACCACTATTAACAGCAACACCATATGTGTGCCAATATCAACAACCACAACAAGCAACAAAGAACCAAATCAATAATCAAGGTCAACAAAATAACGACCTAGTGACAATGAGCCAACAATTGATCGAAACATTGATCAAGGTGGCAACTAAAGAATTGCCACAAATACCAAATACAATACAATAAGTGACCGGCCAAGCAATTTTGGTCACAATGGAGAATGAAGTGCGAAATTTACAACCATATAAACGCGAAACAAGTTTCGAAAAATTCCGTAAGGAATTTGAAAAAGCACTGGCTCAAGATGGTATCGAGAAAGAACAAGAGAAACTTCAAGTATTTAGCGCAAAAATGCGAGGAAAAGCAGAAGAGTACTTAGAAGTATTGACACTCGAAAAAGCCAAAGAATTACACAACCATAGCGAATTGATCAGGAAGTTCAAAGAACGATTCGATGTGCCGAAAACGTTGACGAATTACAAGTTGCAAAGCCTACGGCAAACAAGAACAGTTAAAGATTTCGTAGACGAGTTACGAGTTTCAGCACCAAACCTAACCACGAAAGGCGTGCCCGAATCAATTGTCGAAAAAGTCCTAAAATCAGTACTAATGACGGGACTAAGGCATGAAATCCGAAACCGTTTGTGAAGAAACCTTCATGACATTATCAAAGAAAGCAGAAGCAGTCGAAAGTTTAGATCAACAAATGACCGAAGGATTACAAGGTACAAACGAACAACAACCAAAGTATCGTGAAATACAATCAAATCGACCATGGATGATGCCGATACCAATGGATGTGAATTATCCTCAACCGATACAACCATACTATAGACAGATGGCAGTAAAACAACCAACACCACAAACGACGTACCCAACACAGGCACCACAGCAATCAACGCAACTTCATATGAACTGTCAACAGCAACAAAGAATGCCAGCACTGGTGGCCAACCATCTACACATATCCAGAAGGCAACAAAAGATTACGAAGATTAGTCGATACCGTACCGCAAATCACGATCATTAGTGAGGAACAATATGAAAAATATTTTAAACATTTGCCACTTCGAGACACAGCATCGTATGCAGTGGGATTCAACGAAGAATAAGCAGAAAGAGCGGTGGGCTATTTTTTCGTACAAGTCCACTTGGGAAAATACGAAAGATTCGATTCATTGTAATTAAGAACTTTCCAAAATTGCGATATATGGACATAATTTTTTGGCAACTTTTGAGCTAGAAATCGATTATCAACAACTGAGAATCCATATGAATGATCAACCGATACCCCATAGCTGGCGAGTCAACGAAACGAGAACGGTCAAAGGAATAGACGATAATCAAATCGAAATCTGCAAATGTTCATATAAACAAATAATACCACCATGGTCGGCAAAATTCGTCGAAGCAAAAATACCAAATGGAGTAAACGATGGCGACACGATAATAATGGAACCATTAACAAAAGGCAGTAATGGCCTAGCGATACCAAATAGTGTAATCGAAGTGGACAAAGGCAATATTATGGTGCCGGTATGCAACTTAAACACGGTAGAAATCGAAATCATTGAAGACCAACCGTTGGTACGCAAAGTAGAAGAAAATAATATAAAAACAGTAGTTGACGAGGAAAAAGCTCAAAAAGCTATCGACCGATTCGAAAAGAAACGAAATCGAATGGAAAAAGATGAAACAAAATGAACTCAATTTGGAAAACGAGGAAAACCAATAATTAAATCATGGGCTGGCGAAATTCCAATAAAGAATCCACAAACAATATTGATGGTGGATACTAAGTAGAAGAACGAAAAATGGAACAACGGCGATTCAATATTGAACAATTTCAAGAACAAATAATACGCCAAACGGAGCACATGAATAATATCGAACTACCAGCTGAAATCGATTTGGAAAAATCGGTAACTGACGAAGAAGGAAAGGTGTACGTAGCAACCGTATTACATAATTACCAAGATGTGTTTTCGAAATCAAATTTCGATATTGGTATAAATAAACAAGTGGAACATTATATTCAAACCACAGTTGAAAAGCCAAAGCAACAACCACTGCGACGTCTACCTTATGTAGATCGAAATCAAGCGAGCAAACAAGTACAAGAAATGCTGCACCAAGGAGTCATCAGAAGATCATATAGCCCTTCACCAATCGTCTTAACCAACAAGAAGGACGGATCAAAAAGATTATGTGCGGATTACAGAATGCTTAACTCAGTCATGAAACGAGACAGCTTTCCATTGCCAAAAATTGATGAAATGTTAGACGCACTACGCGGAGCAAAATATTTCTCAACTCTAGATCTTAAATCGGGGATACTGCCAAGTACCAATGAATGAACAAGACGAAGAAAAGACAACATTTATCTGTCACGAAGGATTATTCGAGTTCAATGTCATGCCCTTCGGACTAACGAACGCACCTGCAACACTTCAAAGAATGATGCAATTAGTATTAGCAGGCGCTTTAATGAAATCATGTCTATGTTACCTGGACAATATAATTTTCTCAACATCATATTGGGATCATTTGTACGATATTAGTCAAATACTACAATTGCGAGAAGCGAACCTCAAGGCAAAAGTGTTGAAATGCGAATTCCTAAAAGAAGAAATTTCATTTCTCAGATATCCTTGCGTTTAGTGGGTCCAGATCGCTGTTAACCCTTTGGCCCTTGCCGCTTCTTGTCACACCTTTTTGTCCTTGAGCATGGCTATACTTGTCCATAGCTTCTTTAACCAGTCTTCTTGTTTTGGATACAAGTGTCCAGTCCCCTTGGTCAGTCTAATGTGAGCGCGGTCCAGGTCCCCTGTATCGCCGAAGGGTCCCCGTGCTTTGGGCCCGCGCCCAACGAAATCAATAAAGTCCAACTCGTCACTCATAGCCGTATGAGTGTCAGTGCCCTCTCCAGAGTGGTCAACAGGGTCAACCACTCCAGGATCGCCCCGGCAAGCCAAGAGCTTTCAGTCAGAGTCGTCTTCGTCAGCGTCGTGGTTGTTGTCGCCATTGTGGTTGTAGTTGCTGCTGTTGTTGTGGTCGTTTATATGTTTGCAGCTGCCGTTATTGGCACGGCATGATACAGAGTCTAATAAATAAATCCTACAAGCCACGGAAAAGTAAAAATCATCTTCGCTACAATTAGAGATGCATAAACTTGGCCTAAATTCCCACGAAGAATATTATAAGCTGCTTGCAAACACGCATACTTGTTTTCCCGCGAATTGACCAGAACTTTTAATTTATTGAAACCGGGCATGTATTTGTTTTATAACCTCGCACTTTATATTAATTTTTAACACTCGACAATTGCAAAGAACTCAACTACACACGATTCCAAAAATTTAATGAAACGCGTGCAATATACCTTGGGCGCTGTACCGACTGAGCTATCCTTTTCTTGTCTTCAAATAGTTATAAAGCTGCTATGTACTACAACCAGTGGGGTCTAATTTCAGCAATTTTTGATATGCGCCTGGTGGTAGGTGGTAGATGACGAAAATTTGTTAAAAGCGGCAGGCTGAAAAGTTGGGCCTGGATGGAATTTGAACCCAGGAGTAAATAACGCTATAATAAATTCGTTTAGCCGAAGGTGAGTTATGCGTGTCACCAAAAAGAACAGAAACGGACACCGTCGAAATTCACCACTGTGGCCAGAGAGAATTCTTCGCTACGCTGATTAAACTCAACACACTCAGAATGAATTACACAGGTGATTGCGCATAATCACAATGTATAAATGAAATTACACTCGCTTCGTTTATCCTTCACTTAGTAGAAACTAGTATATCATCAGAACGTAGTTCTCGGACACTCAAAAAGTGCTCTGCATTGAGATCACTGCACCCTTCTGACGAGCCCTTCACGTGTCGAACATGCCTCCAACACGTAAAGACGCATACTGAAATCCAGATGGGCGACAGGACCTTTGAGGATGTGGACGGGTTTACGTATCTAGGCGATTTTGGGGACAGACAAAGGGCAGCAAAGGCAAGGAGTCAAGCCGCAGGATGAAGTGGAGATAGCTGGTAAGCCTGCTGTCCAATAGGCGAATTCCGCTGAATATCCGAGACAAGGTATATGCAGCATGCATTCGACCGGTTCTTACGTATGCCTAGGAGTGCTGGGTTGCCACAAAAGATATTGAATCGATCCTGCTACGATCGGCCGGTGTCAGATGGAGACCGCAAGACAAACGAGGACGTGGCCGGATTCGTTGGAATACCCTTATTGGAAATCGAACTCATGAAACGGGGGCTTAGATGGTATGGTCACGTGTAACGCAGGGAAAACGGCGTACTGAGGCTGGCAACAATTGTCGAAATCGAAGTAACTGCATTGTGTGGCAGGCCAAACAAATGAAGGGACGATGTGGTGCTGGAGAACATTGGACTGCGAAAAGAGGACGTGTTAGGTCGGGGAAAATGGAGACAGATGCTGACCTCATGGCGCAGTCGCAGCCGACACCAAGGCAACGGATTCCAGCGACTATAATCCTGGTGATGATTGTGTAGTATAACGTAGTGGAGATTGAGTGTTGCAGGGGTAAAAATTTTTATATTCCGTCTGTGTGCGTGGTAATCGGCCATAGCTCGGGAACGCCTTCACGATTTACCATGTACATCTCCAAGCTTTTTTGATTTGGGGTCTGGTTCCGAGGTAAGAGGTCAAAATGTATGGTTTTACACCATTTTAGTACCCTCATAGAAGCAAGGTTATTTTTATCTTAACGTTAGATTTTTTCTCTGGCTGGTTTCATTTCATAGTAAAATGATAAATGCCGACGGCTCTTTTTCGTTTTCGATTAAGGCTTCGGTTCTGGAATTATGGGGTTTGAGGTATGCAACCCTCGTGGTTTATAGACCCAAAATTCGAAAATTTGTTCTGACGTCCCTGGCAGCTGAAAAGTTTAATGTGGCGATTTTCGGGCATATGAAACTCATTACTGGTATTGGTTTTGCTGTACAACGCCTGATATCATGGGTTCTGGGTGAGAGGGCAAAATGAGGGTTTTTTATTTCGGTGTTGATTTTGCTGTACAACCCATGGTTTTATGGGTACAGTGATATGGCGCCCTCATGATTTATCGACCCAAAATTTCCAATTTTATTGTGACGTCCTGGGAGGCTGATAGCTTGAGCACTTATGGGGTTTTCGGGCATGGAAAACATACATCCTGTGTTAGTTTCGGTATTGTGTGATATCCACATATAGCATATCGACGTATACTATCGAGAACTGATTGGTTGTGCACGCAAAAGATGTAAGTGTACGTATACTTCATTACGTTCTGCAGTCTCGATACAGTTACTAGTCTTGTGCTTCCAAAACCACTAACATGTTATTTACAGTCCTTAATGAACATAAGAAGTTGAGTTGGTCATTTATGTGAGATTAATATCTGTCTATTATAATATTGCTTAATTATATATAACATAGGTCATTTGCAGTAGCTTAGCCAATTTGTATATGCAGTACAAGTTGAACGCCTATGGCTTTGCGTCACTTTCGATGTATTACTCTCTACGAAACCCAAGAATGCTTCCTAGCGGTTGCTTCCGATGAAGCTGAGACAGCTTTTTTTATGCTCGAGGTACGTTTCTTGTAAAAACCATCCTACCAGCGGTGTATCAATGATTACGTACGTAGTGTCACAGTGTTTAAAATAGTAATTGTTATTGTCATTTTCATAATTTATCTTTGTCTGTCTTAAAATGGTTCAGCAGGTTGGCAGCGATGGAGTAACTACTATATATATTTATATATTTCAGGAATTTAAAGAATACCTGTGTTTTTATTCCCATAGTGTTTCAATTTAAGGAAAACGCGTGTTTCTCAACAGTTACACACTTTATGCACCATAGTAGTCTGAATAAATATAGATGATTTGCTTATATTTAAAATGTACCTCGTGAAATATACACGTATATACCTATTATAGATATTCGAGAGTACATAGATTGACCAAACATTACATTTTCGGCCTATCTTGTGTAATCTCGTATTTAGTCCTTTTATTCTGGCTTCTCCATTCGCTGAAATTTTTGCTAGGGAGCATCTGAAGGCATGAACTGGAGGCATCTGATTCGAAACTGGGGGCGCCAAATTTTGCCACGGGCTTGAGCTAAAGGCGCTGGCTTGAACTGGGGCCATTATAGCCATTATAGCCGGGACGGCGGAGAAAATTTTAATTTTTTTAATTTGCGCGCTCCTTTGCAATATTAAATTTTGCAGCTTTACAACACATCACATGTATACATAATTGAATTCTGAGTGAGTATCTGAAACGATCGAAGCGAAGAATTCTTATTAGTGTAACAGATCCATACGGATCGTTACGAGGTGGATAATCCTGACCACAGCCTAATGGCAAACTTTTATCGAAAACCCATAATCTTGACCACACGATAATGGTCAACTTTTACGAAAATCCTGACCACACCCCAATGGTCAACATTTCTTTGAACACAAATAATCCTGACCACACCCCAATGGTCAACATTTTTTCGAACAAAAAATAAATCTGGCCACAGTGTAATGGACAACATTTTTTCGAATACCAAAAATCCCGTCCACAGTGTAATGGTCAACATTTAGTAGAGTTCCCCAATAATCATGACCACGTGTATAGTGGCCAACTTTTCCGAATTCAGGCGCCAGTTTCTCCCCGACCTGGCATCCGACGGCAATAGCCTCAAAAGGGTGAGGAACCCACCGTCGCATTATAATACGTACATTTATGTAAGCAGAACCAAGTAATCGCCTCTTGGCGCAAGCAAATATATGTAAATTGAGTTCCTTTATATATATCCATCGACTACCAAAGCCCTGTTATCACCTCATATATAAATTGCCTAATTGGCACAAACCTTGAACCACGGTATATACGTAAACCAGTACTTGAAACAACTCGCAAGATCAATATAGCTATATAAGTACATAAGTACAATAAATCAGAAATTACCAGGTATATATGTAGATAACTGAAACAGAACTGAAATTAAGGTATATACGTACGTAATTGGAACAAATTCAATCGCATCATATATCTATATATAGGTAAACGGAGTAATTAGGTTCAAAGAGTCCCTCTATGTAACGGACGCGTATTTTCAGTATTTCGGCCTGCACCGCCGACATTGTTTTCGACTAAGCTGGGTATCGCTATGATATTTTAGGGATGGATAATCGTCAAGGGATTATAACCGTACTTGTTGATGTCTATATCCATCTACATACCTATTGATTGTAGTGCCCCGATGGCACGCCTTGGTATACATATATTGGCATTTGCATGGTTTTTTCAATAGCATCATTAGCCATAAAGGCATCATCGATATACATATATATCTGAAGTACGTATCGCTATCATTGTTATATTTTTGATGGCCATAAAGGCACGCGTTTGGTATATATTATCGTGACCATATCATATGTTTGTGTACCGTGAAACCGATGTTGTTGCTCGTAAATGTGTTTTCAGGTACAAAATCCAGCAAGTTGATTGGGACATAAATTGTTAACCAGTTATATATATAATATTGTACCGTATTCATACCGTTCTTTGTTATCGTGTCAAGGCCATAAAAGCGCCGCCCTATTTTTGCTATTGTATACCGTTTCCTTATCATGTTGTACTGTTTTATCGGATTGATCAGGCCGTAAAAGCGCCTGCATTTTACTATGATACTATGTACCCTGCATGTCATACCTTGTTGTATTGTTGTAAGTTTTAGGTTAGAGTCATGATTGATGGAGTGTAACGTATTTGACAGGATTTTAGGAGGAATTTTAGGGATTTCACGCCTGCAAACTGATCTTTCATAGGAGCAGAACGCGAGTACGGCGAGCCCTTTCCATACGTGACTTAGTAGGAATTTTAGGTCGGTACGACTCCCCCCGTTGGACCCAGATTAAGTGTCTACGTAGGAATTGTCCTACCCCGAATGGTAGGACCTCGAAACGAGTTACAAATCTTCGTAGGGATCACTGGCCGTGACGAATACCCGTCACGACCGTCCTCACGAATGAGGACCATAAAAAATATAGCAGCTCGCTCGAAAGCGAACTGCAGTTGAGAAAATACCCTGAAAACTATAAGAGAAAATGCAAAATATAAAATTCCCCGGTGTTCAATTTATGTTACGACACTGGTAATTCGTAGGACTTTACTAAGACACCGTTCAGTACGACTTCGGCAGCGTGGAGTTCGGTCGTTTTGCAGACCGACTCCAGCGCTTATTATGTTTAGTATTTTGACTTCATTTTACGTCTTACTGTTTTCCCGACTTGGCTTTGCGATGGAATGGACGTATGCGATGGACGTCGACCGCTGGATCGAACGATAGTAAGTGTGGACAGGGAGGCGGTTAGGACAGCCGAATGTTCCTCATAAGTCGAAACCAAGTTACCAGTTAGCGTATAGGATGGAATAGCATGTTATTAGGCGTACCAACGTATAACGTCCGGCCTCCCCTGTCCACACTTCCCTTTTACATGGTAGCCATGCCCGTCCTAGCTGGTCCCGCAGACGTATGGTCGTGATTAGCCGTCCGCACTGTTCGTTTAGATGGCCGAAGTCGTACTGGACCTCCCTCGGTCATTGAGTTAGGATACAAACAAACGCGACACTCGTGTTGCTACTAATTTTACATGATTCCCTGAGATGGGTTAGGAATTAGGAAAATATTATCTACCTGACATGGTTGATTGAAAATATTTTGAGTGTACGAGGTTAAACAAATTGATTTTGCATTGAGGATATCAGAACCCAATCCACGCGACACTCGTGTTGCTACTAATTTTACAAATTGATTTAATTGATTAATAGGGATTTATCAGAGTTTTTGGATTAATTTGCTCTGGGAGCTCAAAAAATTTCGGCAATAATGCAGTATGGATGCAGGCCTTATCTGTACGCGAAAAGTTGTGTTAAACCGCGAGTAAAAACCCGACGACCCTAAAAGGGGCCCGTTCCCACCGAAAGGTGAAAATTTAAATATCTTAGGATTTACTCCAGCAATTTTGCTGAAACCTTGGCAGTTTCTTCGTAGGACTGTTTACTAA
>JASANE010011862.1:0-43956 GCA_030248225.1 Trileptium ribeirensis
AGCGGCCCTGTTACAAATTTGTGTACGCTATGACATAGCTATGTATCTACAGTCTAGCTTTGCTACATGGGACAATCAATAATCATGACTGGCTGTATGTTTTGTCCGCATTTACTTAGCTAGCTATGTTTGATAAGCTGACCGTCATGGCGACTAGACTGGACAAACAGATGAGTCTCAGCGCGCGGTTCCCAAGCTGGGTAGCTGCCAAAATTTAAATTTTCCGCACTGGATGACTGCCAAAATCGAATATCCCGCGCTGGACAGTTGCCAAGATTTGAATTTACGGCGCTGGACAAATACCAAAATTTAAACTTCTCTCACTAGAAACTGCCAAAATTGAAATTTACCGCGTTGGACAGCTGCCAAATTTGAATTTCCCGTGCTGCAGAACTGCAAGAAAATTTGAATTTGCCGCGCTGGACAACTGCCAAATTTAAATCTACAGCGTAGGACAACTGCTAAAATTTGAATTTACCGCTCTGGACAGTTGCTAAAATTTAAATTTACAACGGTTGGACAGCTGCCAAAATATGAATTTTCCGCGCTAGACAACTGCCAAATATAAATCTACAGCGTTGGACAGCTTCCAAAATTTTGAATTTCCTGCTCTGGACAACTGCCAAAATTTAAATTTACAGCGTTGGACAACTGCCAAAACCTGAATTTCCTGCGCTGAAAAGCTCGCCAAAATTTATATTTACAGCGTTGGACAACTGCCAAAATTTGAATTTTCCGCTCTGTACAGTTGCCAAAATTGAAATTTACAGCGTTGAAATATTAATTTCCTGCGCTGTAAAGCTGCCAATTTTAAATCTACAGCGTTAGACAGCTTTCAAAATTTTGAAATTCCCGCGCTAGACAACTGCCAAAATTTGAATTCAACGGCTGGACAAAGAGCAAAATTTGAATATTCCGCGCTGGACAGTTGCTAAGATTTAAGATTACAGTGTTGGACAGCTGCCAAAATTTGAATTCCCCCCGCGCGACAACTGCCAAGATTTAAATTTCCTGCGCTGGACCTGCTGCCAAAATTTTAATGCAAATTCCAACGCTGAAACTCACCCGCTGGCCGGACGATTACCCTCTGGGAACGCTCCCGAAGCACACAACTACCCCCTGGTTTTTTAGATATCGCTCCTGTATGATCTTCAGTGGGTCTCATATCATCTTCGTATCTGATATCCAACTTTAGAGTCAAACCGTAGCATTCGCTGCCAGCCTTTTAGTGTTCCTCCCAATTTTGTAAGATTGACCTTTATACATGCTCATAAGGAGAGAAAGATATCCCTCCATCTTCCTCTTCTGTTAATTCATTCCCCTGGAACGCTAAAGGCCTCCGCCGAAGACCTCCCGGGACAATGGACCTCGAACATGTATGGTTGGTTTCCTCTGCTCCTGAACGTAAAGTATTTTACAAGTGTTGCTTATTTTGTTGCAAAAAGGTAAATTACCTGAAGGTGCAAACCATACTGTCTCGTGTGTTAGATTACATTGGTATGTGTATCAATTGTTCATATACGTCTACGTCCTCCACATCCAATTTTTATCCTCGAGTTTTCGTGCTAAGGGTAGTCGGGCCGGGTCGAACTAATGGCGAATCGAGCTGGAGGTTCGAGGTTTTGATCCGAATAAACCGACTTCCGATATGATCGGCCAGAGTCGAGCCGAACTGAGCTAGGTAAAATTTTAGTCGAGCCGAACCGAAACCTTCGGCTCGTTTTCACCTCTACTGTCTTGGAGCTGCTGCTTTGTTCTTTGATGAACTACGCCGAGCCACAAAATAACTATGTATGGTATACGTACGCGACACACATAAATTTGCTGATGCGGTGCGTCGCAATGTGCTTGAGACCAATCGCCAACTCAGGCACGAAAGGGTTAATTTGTTGCAATAAAAATTCGGTCTCACTCAAATTTAATTCTTTCAGAACACAAGATGTCTTCTTTATGATTAATTGCCTAAAAATTGTTCACTTCAGATTTACGCAAACTAGCAAAACAGGATGATTAGCAGATGCACATTACGTTTATTTCCTCATCTAAATATTCTTACTTGCTATAAATTGTTTTAATTTTTATTGATGACTTTCTTAGAGCAAGAAATAGCCACTTAAAACAGATAAAACAAAAATATAAACACATAAGTAGTAATAAGCGTTGGAAAACTATCTCATGTTGTCAATGGTGTAGCCAGGTTTGGCCCATGCGGGCAGCCCGCTCCTCATTGTTATATCTAGAAACTATACTTTCTTTTTACATGAAACTAAATTCAACTGTACTAATTTTTCAAAGATGATTTACTACAAATTCCGGGTACTCTTAACCTTCACAGTACGGTTGCTGTGCACCTGTTCATACGATGCCTCTCTATTTTACTTGCAATCCAATGTTCGAAAATGAACGTAACAAGGTCTACAACTGCTTTCGTTTTAAATAGTTGTTTTGTCATGTGCAATTGAATACATTCCAAGGACGACATTTGAATTTACCAAGGAAGACCATTTGTGACTTGATTGTCTGTCCTACTTTGCTTAAAGTAAAATGATTTTTATTACCATTTACCGGAAATCCAACAGAGCCCAAGCATTATTAATGGAAATGTTTAGCTGCAACATCTATATGTTTGTTGCTTACCATTTGTGCCATACGTTTATTGTATATTATGTGCTATGGTTGTTGGCTGTACTTCTGCATTCAAATGTTATATATTGTATGTGCATATATACAAGACATGTGATTACAAATTAATACGTTTATTAACTTATTATGCATCGAAAAATGTATATATGTGCAGCATCGCATCATGTCTATGTGTGTTTGTTTACGATTAAGTAATATGTCTTCGTTGTGCTGCTATATGTGCTGTTGCATGTTGAAAATTCTGTACTGTTCGCAGGAGAATTTTTAACAGTTAGCTAGTTTTGGGGAGTTTTAATGAAGTAACAGAATTTAAAGAATTTTATATTAGGGAATAAGTTGGGAATATATCGGGTTTGCGTGTAATCTGCGGATGCGTTAAGCTTTAGGCCTGCATTAGCGAAAATGTATGTGTATTTCTGCTGGATTTCCGACAGAAAATGTAAAATATGTTTATACTAAAGAATTCTTGGTGTTTTGTGAATATTCGTCTTCTAACTACTAAAATTCTTGGTTTAGAAGGGAATTTTGCGAGAGTGGAACCCGAGTAAAAGTTGGAAAAGTTACTATGTAAATTCGATAACTTAGGCAAATCAGTAGGGATAAAATTGGCAGCAAGACTTAGCTTGGGTATCTAAGCGGTTGCTCGATTAAATTGTTGCCTCAGTAAGGCATAGGAGTTGCGTAATTCAGCTGAATACGGTCCAAATTTTGTGTTTTTATGTCATCATTGTCTATTTGGTACGAAATATAGCGGGTTAATCATAAGTTGTATATCATATTAAGGGCTTAGGCTTAATTGAACGAAATAAATTATCCGTAGAACACCCTTATTTATATTGTGTGATAGCTGGCAGTTGTTTATAGTAATCTATAGTGGCGTTAAAATTTCCTAGTACCCCGAAGGTTACATTTTGGTGTCGCCAGCCTGGATCCAAGCTAGCGTTACAGTGTTTAGCAGCGTTTTAGGGGTAATTATTTTTGATACGAGGTTATATTGTTTTTGTACGTTTAATTTCGAAGGTAGTCAGAGTTGGACAGGGGTTTCAAAGTAAACATTAATTGCTTAGCTTATTGTGAGCTAAATAATGAATGTTAATAAAATTCCGATTTTGGTGGCACCTAAAGGTCAAAATATAATTTCCGAAATTGAGAATATACCGTTTTATTACGGAAATGTTGGATATGATGTGGAAGAATGGATAGGGATTTTGAAACGCTTGTCTTTTGGCAAATGAATTGCGTAAACATGAGATAGCTGGTATGTTGCCAGCCTTTTTGCGTTCAGAAATGGCAACACTTGTCTTGTGTAGTAAGGAAAAATTATGTTATTATGAAAACCTATAAGTTGGAAAGTTTGGTTCCAAAGTATGTGTATTATAATTATGGTGTTGAATTGTGATAAAGGCCTCAATGTATTTTAGTGAGCCCGTTCACATCTATGCAAGGTTATAATCATTGATAAGGAAAACCTATCCTACACTGTTTAATCACAATACGGATATTATTGCACTAGATAATTTTTACGTGCATTGAAAAGCCATTTTCGCGCCTTGTTCTCACGTGTAAACCTGATTCGTTTCGACAGGCAGTGAATGAAGCCTTAGAGCGATAAAGAATTGAAGAATCTATATGTTCCGTGGTGGCAGAAAGAGCTAACTTGTGTTTAAAGCCTAATGATGGCGAACTAGTATTAAAGACTCTGCTTGCTTAGCGACAGATGAAACTTTAACCTTTAGTCTTAAGACTGATTTAGGAAAACCCAAACGAGCATCGCGCAGGAAATTAATTGGACAACCAGCCCGTGTTAAACATCTTATGAACCGAAGACTCAAAAAAGACTACTAGTAATAATGTTTTTAACATTAAGCGTAATTTGGTAACCTCAAAGAGTTTTCAGGTAGCCTTTTGCAGTAAGTATTGAGACGCCGAACATAACATGTTGGTGAATTCTCGATATCAGACCGAAGCTCAAGAGTATCCGCTTCCATCAGCGGTATCTAATAAACGAGAACTTACAATCGCGCAACAGCATATCAAATGATGCTGAACTCGTATTTCTTTGTGGTAGAAATTCCAATATATCGGTAACAAGCGTCGTAAACTGTGGCGAGCGTAACTAAAAGTTACTGGATATTCATAACCAAAGCGGCACAAATGCGGACATTACCTTGAATTATCGCTAATTCATATATGATACCTACATTAATCTAAAATAACGAGTTGTTGTAACAAAGAACAATAAGCTTGTACATGAAACTGAGTTTCGCCTTTTCTCTGGGTTCACCGAGAATAAGCATTTGACCTCAAGCTCGTTAGATCTGCAAATATTCGTAGATGATCTAAGATTTGTACGTGTCGTATGTGAGAGATTAATAGAACACGCTGTCATTGTCCGTATATGTGCAGCATATATATGTGTGCATAAAGCATGCGTTGTTTTTGTGCGTATTTGAGTATTCTCCGGGAATTTAGATATTAACCAGGGCAGTCTAATTAGTAACTTTCTCAAAGGTCAGAGTTAATATTACGTTGCTTTAAACAAAACGACCTGCATTGTAAACGCTTACATGTATGAGCAACATTGTCATAAAATTGAACTTATATTCTTTATTGGTCGAAAAATAATTTACGGACAGATGTGGAATACGTATATTAACTTTTGGATTCAGGTAAGGTGATATGCGATATCCTACAATTGGAGGTAGAATTTTCAGAGCATTCAGCACAAAATTTCGACGATGTACAGGAACGTCTAAAGCAATTATATAATCAATTTTGTCAAACTACAAGGTGCAAAATAATTTATCTGCGTAATGTCATACTCGTGGCGAAACTTATTGCTTTTGAAAAAAAACACACTGGACTACAATTATTAATTTTCAAGAGAAAAACTGAAACAAGCTTGTTTAATTTTCTCAGCCCCTGCCTGGGAGATACTACTTAGGTGCTCGTGCCTAAAGTAACTGTGGTGTGGAGCGGTGATAAATTTCATGGCCCATGTCACCTTAAGGGGCCGGACGTTTAACGTTAGAAAAAAGAACAACTTAGGGCGGGGGTTGGGGGGCAGCAGCCCCTAACGTAGACTTACTCTTAGTAAACGGCTCATATAGAAACTTTAGCTTAGGCTAAGACTAGGGTTTAGGCTTAGTATATCGAGAACGGCATAGCATGTACTTAATTTCCGCCCCTAAAGTTTACATTGGCCAATTTCACAATACAGCAAAAAATTTTTATATTCAGTTTTCCTTCAATTTCTATTTCGCAAAGGTAATATGAGTACTATTTCCAAAGCTTAAAAAGAGTAATATTTCCCTCTCGGGAAGGGAAATCAAAAGTTTCGAAGTAATTGTTTGTACTGTTCGCGACGTATACGTTAACTAACATTAGCAGCTGAAGTGTGGAGCATCGTTAGTCGTTATCGTTGTTGAAATGGTGAACAAAGGCCTAATGGAAAAATCTAATGTATATTTTAAGAAAAAATAATGTTAAAATTAGATGTTTAAGATCTTATTTGATTTTAAAAATATTTATTACAGTTTACGTTAGGTGTTATTATGGGTTATACTTGCTTTTAGCAGAGCAATAGAAATCATGTTTGATTTACATGACCACTGTAATATTTTTATACTGCTCGTTTTCGTCATTTTTTATAAGGAGGGTTATTAAAAGATAAAAAATTCTAGGAACACACGTGCAGTTGTTACAGGTTGTAACCGCTATTTAAAAACCATTGTACCGAAGCCGCAATGGTCTCCCGTTATTGCAGCGAAAATTTAGTATAAGGTAATGTTCATATATATTTACTTTTATTGTGTATGCAGAAGCGATGCTTATCAGTTCAATGTTTCAGGTTTCCTTAGGACAGCCGTAAATTGGAATTATTGGGCCTCAACAAATACTGAGGATGTCAGCAAGCAAAGTATTAACGGAAGACATGGAAACAAATTTGAAGATTATATAACTTTACGTTCAATTCACTTGAGTAGTCCTACTTAATATAACCTTAAAAATACTAAATTTATGATGCGAGATCTGAAGTGGGCAATTATGTGGAGTTATACTTTATGTCATAACGATAAAGGACCATCAAGCAGTTGTCATTTTGCATAGATTGAAAACGTTTACCGATTTATATTACATTTATTTTGCAAGAAACGTTTATATATGGGTTCTTGTGTTTTTAAATATGCGACAATGACTTTTCGTCGAAATGTCATTTATATTTCAACGATAATATCAGGGATTTTTGCAATGTAATAGGGCTCCGACCTTGTCGCAGATTGGGATTGTTGAGCTGCCAAAATCTGTTTAGTGAGCCTCCTGATGCAGAAATCTTTACATGTGGGAAAACGGAAATATGACAAATATAGAATCGAAAAATTATTTGGCAAACTTTCTCTAAAAATATAATCCTCGAATTCGATAAAAAATTTTTAACCAGATCAAGGATTTGAACTAGATCAACTATTTTGTTGGAAGGAAGTTGGCCGTAAGTTGTTATACATGTAAGAAGATTTTTTGTTTATTCATTACATGGTGAGCTACCTTTTATATCGTGTGTGGGACATTTCGGGCCGTCGCGTCTGAGGTTCTGATTATCTAGATTATTCTCTATGATTGTTTCCGTTTCTAGGTTTTGATTGCCAGTTTGAAGTGGTACTTCTGATGTTCCTTAGGAAGGCTGCTCCTGGAGGTAGAAATGTCGTTGTGATTTTTTAACTTGTAACGGATTGTCTAAGCGGCAATGCGTCAGACAAATACTTCAATGCTCTTATTGTTTTTTTGCGGTTAAGTACGGTAAGTAGAAGTTCACTCTTAAAGTTTCGATTGAACGTGTTGTATCTCCGCCTCATGGGTACTGAAGGTTATTTGACGGCTGCTGCTCGCTGTGTGCATAGGCTCGCACGCATGCGCTCACCACCGTTTTAGGCTGCAGCAGAGTAGCTATTGTAATGCTGCACTTAGGAACGCTGTAATTCGTTGATTAAAGTATCTGCTGTTTCGCAGCTATTTTTACGCAAATTTGTTGTACTAAAATAGTTTAGATATGGCTGATTCGATGCTAATGCGGCTCTATTTGCGGCTTTCACTGGGTTTTCAGATAGATGTTAATATAAGGGTCGAACTTCCAAAGACATTTTCCCATCCTTAAGTAGTTCGCGTTGTTCCACTAAGCTGGAAGTTTTAACAATTAAGAGCAACATAAAAGTTGTATTGAAAATTGAAGAGACTGAAAAAACAATTTTGGTTGCTCCCGGCTTACCACCTCGCCAGGATTATCTGCCCCCTAATCCGTTGGACCTTGGAAACCTATGGAGTTTCTTTATCTTGGAAGAGTTGTGCTTGAAGTGTACTAATGTTTCTGTGGCTTCGCTTGGACGGCTTCATCATATGATGCAGCTCAATGGTCGGTGGTTTTTTGATGCAATGACAAGTTGCTACATAACTACATTCTTGAATGCTTTGCGCCAGGTGGCTGCTGTCTATTTCCTAAAACTGTGTTAACTGCTGCCGTTTATTGGTGTTGTAACATAGTTATCTGATATATAGTATCATGTCAAGTTTCCATCTCCTAGCGTGTCATGCCAAGTATATATTTTTACCAATGATCGTAAAATTTTTGTCGCTGTAAGCAAAAGTCGACGCCTAACTCTAACCCAAAGCCTAAGCACAAAACACCAAACATAGGCTCACAATAAAATTTTAATATTTTGTCCTATGGTATTAATGTCAAGGTTTCTACCTCTGTTAGAGAGGTATTACTTGACAAGATCTTATATAAATCTGCGCTACAAATATGTTGCAGGTTGGTTGTAGCAAAACCTGTAGTGCATTCAGTGGTGAAAATTGGTTGTTATGATTTTATTATAAAGTAGTAAAAGACTTTGGGTAAAGTCAATATTGGCACAATTTTTGAACAAATAAACGTAGATAATTATTATATACAGTTACGGTATTATTAAATTTTTATTTGCTTTATTAAATAACCTTGGTCGGTTTTTAAAACCAGCGAACATATCAGAGCATGATTTGGTGTGCATTCCACATGCTCTGTTCGAGCATGTGAAAATTCTTGCCTAACATTCTTTATGTAAATGTAACGCACACAAAGTATATACAACGTTATGTGCTAACATTCTAAATAGTAAATACTGTCTTAAATTATACACATGATAATTACAGTTATGTTTACCCTTAAAGGAAAACATTAATTTAGCAAAAATGCAGGTTTCAACCCTGTATATAATTGCTGAACTCTAAGATAAAACACTTCCGCATAATATGTGTGTTATAGGCAAGAGTATGCGTGAAATACGAATCATACATAGGTTCTACATTGAATAGGATACACCAGCAAATATACAAAATCCGAGATAAAAATTTCGATGTTTTAATAAAATTTATCAAAACAGATCACATATATAGTGTTTGCAATATTTACTTATACACCTTGCAATTTATGAAATTGTGTTGCAACTATAAGAATTAAGCAACCGCTTGATGTATTTGGCTATATTTTTTTGTTGGGTGCGTCTAAAATTGAGCGTATTGCACTGCGCTGTTATTCATATATCTCCACCTCTTCGGTAGCAGGGGTCAAAGAACACTATTATATAGGTTTATATAAACCTGTTTTTTATTTTATTGTTTGTAGCTAGGTTACATGTGTCCCGATTTAGTTCAAATTTTTCAGATCCACCCTTAGGTGGCTTACCTGTGGCCACAATATTGCCAAGGTACGAGGAATGTACCGGTAACTTTAGATTTTTAGTCCCAAATAGAAGCAAATTTTGTTGGGCATTTTGGGTGATAGGTCTCAAGCCCTATCTAATAGTAATAAATATAAAGTTTGAAATCATTCGAAGTTGGACCGGCTGAGCTGAAAAGTTAAAAATTACCTTAATTAGATCAAGTAATTAAGGAACCACTTACATTTACGTGAAATCTAAATCTTATCTTAACAGTTAACCCGTGAATTCACCACATTTTGATAGTATTCTATTGCGCTCGTCAATGATGTTCGACCAGAATGTAAAATATACATTTATTACAAAAAAGGTTTACGAACCTTTTCGTGCAAACAAGAAAATAAAATAAATATCATAAATATAGTTGTTACCTAGGTTTTGGACCGCGTCGATGAGTAGAGTCTAAAGGTACCAAGATTATTGGTATTTCTTCAATATTACCACTTTTGGGCAGTAGGCGTATAACATTTTGTTATTACAGATTATATCTTGTCAAAAACTGATTGGGTTTGGCTCATTATGTTCACACGCATAATTATTACGATTGCTATATATTATGCAACGTGTCAACATTACTGCTTCCCCACAGTTTCAATACAGTTAACATAAAGGTATTAAAGTAAAGTAGTCTATTATTGCTACCGACGGTCTCCTGACAGCATCTAGTAATATTCCGGAAACAGTCTAGCAAAACATATATACATATTACACTGGAAGTACATAATAATAAATGATATAGTGCTCATGATACGGGATCTTAAGCCCACGTTACATTTTCTCAATCCGACTCCATTTGCCTATAAATAGATGCTTTGCGGGCATCGTTGGATTTCTACTGTTATACAATCATTTTGCTGCGTATAAAGTTTGGCTTCCTGGAATTTGTGACATTTTCAGTTCCAACTGTTACGAAGCTTGTGTTTCTGGTGCTTGCCGTCCTGTAATACTTTAAGCAGTGATATGTTTAATTTACATTTCATACAAAAAGGACAATATGTTTTGTAAAATCAAATTCCGAACCTATATATATGATAAATCAAGTAATTAGTGCTATGCTAATCTTATTATGTCGCTATGCGTCATGTACCCATGTTATATATTTGCTGGCATGAAAACTACCGAAAACACCCAAAAGATACCAATATCAATAAAATTCTTAAGCTCTCTTTTGTTAGGACGTGACAGCGTGCTATACCACTCCGCCATGTTTGTCATCGGGTTATTTAAATGACACGCGTTTTATAATTAAAATAAAATTATTTACACATCCCGAAGGTGAATTTAAAAATAACTATTTTAGCTCCTGCTCTTTTTTCAAAAGCTTAAAATATTTTAATTTTATATCCAAAAGATCGGCCAAACATTCAGAAAACTTTATTTCAGTTGACGGTTGTTATTACCTAGGGTAGACATAGCGGTAAACAAGGTTTTATAGGCTGAAGAAGTTCTTAACATGACATTTCTTTTATGAAACAAGCAGTCAGCTCATATTAATAGAAATGTTGAAGCAAAAACTCACTTTTCGATAGACATGTTCGTTGTTGCTGTTCGCTGCAGTTCATGTTGTGCGCGCTATAATAATAATCACAGTGATTGAGCGTACTATACTCAATCAATTTCAATTTTCAAATTATTATAATATGTATACGTTGCCCCTAGTAACAGCGGTTTACTGACAGTAGTGTGGAAAACCTAACATTAGTTACCTAACATTTATGGCTATTTGTTCCAGTACGTTAAGCATTGCCGATTATAGTTGGTTGATTTTCCATGTAGATATAATATTACAGAATGTTTGTTTTAAGGTTTCTATCTCCAAAAAAGTAATTTTAATCCAGCATATTTTTTCTTATTCACAAGTTAATCTTGTTTTAAGACAGCAACCTTCGTAATATCCAAAGTAGTGTCGACAACCATTGCACATGGTGTTTGTTTTCAAACACCAAAATGTAATAATTAATGCAACCATTATTAAAACCGAGACTTCATGGTATACATTAGTAGAGACAAATAACATTTCATCACAAATCACACTCATGTACTTTATATTATCCGGTGACGCGTCCTTTTTTGTCTCAGTCACACCCTCTACCCCACAGGGCCCCCCAAAATTTTATAATGAACAATCGTTAAGACGTCAACACCAACACAGCTTTCTGCAAAAAAGTTATACTGCTAAATTATCGTATGATTATGGCTAACTCAAGTGAGCGTAACTGGACCAGTTTGAACGGTCAAATTGCACAATCGGGATGAAAAATCTTGTGTTATAGTTGTTGGAACGCAAATTTTTATATGGTATGTTCTATATTGCAATATTATATGTTCTGGATGCACCAAACAATAACAGTTGCAATGTTTTGCTGTCTTCGTATTTAGCCTTTTCTCAGGATAGTCAAAAATGTGTAAAAATCTTGAACTCACGCTTTATCGGTCGCAAATGGAAATATTTTTGGGGAATCTGATTGGTACAAATGCACTACTGCAAGGATTACCGTCAAGTTACTATTTTTCGAACCCCCACATTTGTTACTATGCGTATAATTTCTGGCTGACCAAGTTTTTATTTATTATAGACGTTGATTGATGGAATGTTTGTCGAGTAAAAATAAAGACTCTTTAGAGAATGTAACATAGTTAAATGATAACTTAAAAAGAAAAATAATTAAAAAAGAGAAATAAAATGAAATCCAGTGAGCAAAAAACCAAAATTTTGATACCTAGCTAAATAACATTTTGCCATTATATTAGCAGCCAATATATTATTATACAAACACTTGTGAAAATTGGTTTGGACGGTCGGCGTCACAACCTGGAGCTTGCACATAGCCAAAAGTAGTAAAAGGCACAGTTAGGTGACTAAATGTTTGCGACAAAATAAAATAATTGGTTATGTTTCTTTTAAATAAAGCTGTAGATTTGAAAAAAATTGGAAAATTTTTCTAGAATTTAGTGCGCTAAAAGTCGAACGGTAGTGGGGAAAACGTATATGACCCTTCACTGATATCAAGTATTTTGGGAAAACGGTAAAAAGTCGTTGATTTTGTTGTATCCGGCATTTTTGTGTAATATATTACTACAATATTACTGTTATAACTTTCATTGTGAAATAGATTGTTGTAAAGTGTTTTTATTTTTTTTACCGAAGCTCCACTTTTGCTGTAAAAAGGTTATTAAAGATACCCATTCTCTGATCGACGTTCATGGTATTCCTTGTTCGTGTCACGTTTTCAACGGTGCCATCTCCGATAATGTTTTTCTATTTCATGCGGCACACTTAGAATAATTTATTTGTAAAATATCATCTATGCTTGTTTTCTAGTTCTACAAAGAGTCACCAAAACGTCATTTTGGATACTAAAAGTTTTCCTCAAATTTCTAATTTCTCTATTTTGTAGTTGCTCTTATCACTTTGTGAACGTTGCCGCCTGCTTCCGATAAAGTTTGGCGTTTTATGCCGTACTTTTAAAATAGGTTTCCTGTTATATCTTCTCCATGCTCGTGTTCTTGTTCCATTTATAAGTTGCAAAGTGGGTACCAGCCAGCCATTAAAATGCCTTTTGTTGTGATGTGAAATTGATGAAAGCCTAATATGAATTATTTATGCGCATGATTTTTAATTATGCTAAATTTTGCCGCTTGGTTGACGTTTCAAGAAGATAAAGCTTCCACAGTGTCAAACGTCGACAGAGCCAAATAATATAAATAATTCTGAGATGGTTCATACATGACATATACGTGGTGGTTTTTACAGATTATGTGCACTATGATATTTCTAGCTTTGATTTTACGACACTTATTTACTCCAGAATTGGCTTGTATAATACCCGAAATGTTGTGTCTACATTAATATTTAGAACTTTTTAATTGAATTTTACTTTGATACAAGAACATCTACTTTCACTAATTCCAAAATTTAATCATATCAGCTGTTGGTTAAGTTAAAATCACGGTAGGTATACGACGAGATTTGCAATAGGTTTATTTGTATCTGTTTAGTATGTGGGAATGACTCTGTCATTTGGAATCTTAGAATGAAATTATCGATGTCATTTACAAGTGATTTGTGAGTACATGTTTTCGGCTAAATATTAATATGTGGTCTTAAGGTTCATATGAGTTAATAATCCTGTAGTCTGTATTTCGAATCTATTGTATCAAGACAATATTAAAATATATACAAACACGCTGAAATCTTCGTAAAGGATACAGGGAATAATTGAATCCTGTTTACATGGGTAAACATGAAGTTAGGTATTTAAGGGCCATTCTTGATGCGATACCTAGTAAAAGAGCTGAAATTAATGGTAAAGATTAAAAGATTAAAGGTGAATGAACTGAGGAAAAGGACACGTTCCAGATATGAAATTTTAGCCACATTTCCAATAGATTGCACAAAGATACTTTCAGCTTCATTAAAGTATTTGTTGTTAAAAATCGTTGGTTTCACGTTTTCGTCAACAATGCTCCCTATAAGCGTAGCAAAGCGTGGCAAGGTTATGGTTTTCTGTGAAAAACGTGTACTTACGAAGGTGAGTGGTCGTAAAAGTTCTTTGTCAGAATTATAGGTTCTATAGTGTTCGCATTAATATAAGCTTTCGTTTTATGTATCCGGCGTGCAGGTAACGATAATAAAAATAAAATGAGATTTACAATATTATAGCTCTGGACATTGTAACTATGCAGGAGCTGTAGCTTGTTCGTATCGCAGTGTGATCATGTGCCCGGCACCACGCCTTTTACTATGTATTTTTTGCCTGTGTACATGCCGGCAGTTGACTCGTTCGCATCGTGTTTTTAAGTATTCCTATATATTATACCTCAAAAGCTCAGATTTGTTTTTAGTTTACAGACGACTAACGCCGCGGCAATGATTATTATCATTGAGGCTTGTTGTTCATGAAACAGAATAACACGGTGTACAGAATTTTTCACTGATTAAATATTTATATTTATTGCATCGAGGTGTTTTTAGACATTATTAATACAACATGGACGTAGCCAGACTTCCATTTTTTGGGTGGGGGAAGAGGGAGTAAGCAAAATTGACGAAGGTGGGGAAAGGCAATTTCAGGGAGTGCAAAATTCCTAAGTAAAATGATCCATTACGTGAAATTATGCAGCCTTCGCACAGTAAAAAAATCTGAAAAAATATAAGTTTTGAAAGAAAACTATAAGAAGAGGAAACACGCATAAACCTTCAAAATACTTATTCAGACTAAGTCAGAAAGAACTGGACGCAAAAGTAAATCGTTCGTTGGATAATTTTTATAGAGATTTGCACTGCGATTCATTAGCTGTAACATTGGTTTAAAGCAGGAGCCCACCCAGAGAGCTGGTCCTGTGTCCGTACCCCGAGACAGAGTCTGCAAAATTTTTTTTATGAAGCGTCCCAATAGGTGTGCTAGTGCAAAATTTTTTGAGCACTTGGATACCCGCGAATATTGTACGCTTGTCCACCAGCATTATGCCCGAACTAGCGAGTTCAGGGAATTTTATAAGCCCACGAAGGCTTCAAATCGCAAACCTATCTGCTAACACTGGATGCCTGTCCACTATCACAGCGTTTTAGATAACACCCACTGAAGGAAATGAACTTTATGCTCTTTTAAACAGCGCTAAACAAAGGGAACAATTTAATTATTTCGATGACAGCGCCGACCAATGCCACTTAAAGAGAGCCACAGAGTGACCACTAAAGAAAATAACATAATTATCTCGACAGCGGTTGTTAAAAAGAACCACCAAGTTTTCGGGGCATCGCTTACTAAATGGACTGTTATGTCATTTTGATGGCGCCAACTATACAGAACCACCTTGTCATTTCGACGGGAGCGCTCACTGTTGAACATGCAGGATTTTTAACGTTGCGGTTACGCGTTACCCACGGGTCCAAGATTTGAGCCCGCACCCGAGTAACCGCGAGTACCCACAGGTACCCATAACCGCGCATAGCTTTGATCGTCCTATTTTGTTGAAAACATCTCGGCCAAATCCGCAAATCGACTAGGCCTTCCGGCTTGATTTTTCGCAACCAGCAATGTAAATTAAGGCAAAGCAAAGCTCAAAGGAACGATGCTTTATGCAATTTACTTTTGGTTTCACATCAGATTCCGAAATACAAACTTGGGTATGTCCTTGGACCATGGTGTGTGAACTGAAATTGAAAAAAATATATCTTTTCGTAACACCTAACGGGCGTAACCCGTGCCACAATTAATCGCTACACGACTGACTGGTGCTCTTACAGTAATGGGTGAAAACATCACATTAGTTCGGAATGCCTGCAGTCTACAAATCAGTGAATATCAGTTCAACTATCCAGTTGCGATCATCTCATAGACTAGTCTGAAACATAAATTTTTTTGCTTCAATTTTCGTAATTTGCGTGAAGAAAAAAGAACTTCTTCGAACCCAGCCTATCCGAGCCGAGATATGTGTATGACTGAAACGAGTGGATAAGAGCCGAGCTTTTGTAGAAATTCGGACGAATAGCCAAGGCGAGCTTATATCCGATTCAAAACGAGCCGAGCCTTAATTTAGGCTAGTTCTCATGTGTAGCGTTCCATAAGAATGCAATCGTATATCTTTGGATAGTTCAGAAAGTAATTTAACTCAGGACATAGAAAATGAATCTTTGCTGGGCATTGCATAATTTTAAACTTTGCAGTTCTTTGAAATTATTAAAAGCTTGCAGTTTTCGTGAAGTTTGTGGTGTCATGATAGCAAGCAACGTCCTATTTAGTTGGTTATAGTTTAATATGTTTTTTATTCTTTCGTGTCAACTATGAGTTGTTCCAGCATTATGTTGAACGTACGTTAACAGTATGCCAAATCGTGTTCAAAATATGCAATTTAACAACAAGTGGCAGTTTAAACCCGGTAATGGTGCGCCTTCATTTAATACAGCCATCATGCCACGATGTATTTTTCGGGTTTTAGCTACTATGGTTAATATATGTTGCCGCTAAACAGTTATTGAACACTAAATCGTCAAGTCGTGAAATCTCATTCCTACTGAGTCTAACATTGACTCACTCGCTAAGTAAAAAAAATTAGACTCTACACTGAGGAAACATCTGAGTTATTGGTTGTGCGTCAGTTCGGGACTAGCTAAAAATTGAGTCAAATTTGATTCAGTCTCTTATATGATCAAATCAATTTTCGTTTTGTATTTTTTCATCCTTTACTATCTCAGTCTTAAATTAAGAATAAACCTTCTAATGCAAGAGTAAACTTAAGATGCGCCCCCAACCATCCTCTTTTGACAAAAGCGATTGCCATTCAGTTGTACACTGAACACAAATTTTATTTTTGCGTTAAAGAACAGAAATCAGCCCGTTTCATATTCCATACATTATAATTTGAAAATGTTCGCGAACACACTGGTGTTAAAGTACAGGGACCGAATTGCATCCGCTAATACCGTTATGGAACAGAAAAATGTCGAAATTGGATACGGCTATTGAAATCCGAGTTTTGTTCGCTAACAACGTTTTGTATATGTAAGGGTCGCAGCTTAAGTTTACTCACGCATAACTACAGAATAAAAATCGCCGAATCAGTTTTTCAGCTACATACCAAAATGTAGCCGTTTTTTTCTACGATTTGTTTCCTCAAAATGAGTATAAAGATGCATTTATTTTAAGCTATAAACCAAGAGATCATAATAAAAGTTTGTAGAATATTACATACTTTACCTCATCTTTTTACGACTTATCCCGCAAAAATGTTTGGGGGTATTATGAACCTTGTATCGGTGTTATCGGATAATTCAACAAGGTTTGTAGAGGCTGTGCCAGTTGTCAACATACAAATAGTCAATGAGTTAAGCGCAAGAATATCAGCTAATGATAATTATTATTTTTGTGGTTAAGTCTCATTACATGCAGGCGATCTGGTTACCCGCCTACCCGCAAGAAACCTAGACGTGTTACCGATGCTGGTCGGGCGGATCAGAGGACATTGTGGTGGAGCCCACATATAAACATTCCTGGGAAATAAACCGAAAAAGAACCACGTTATTGTACCTGGTGAAGCGTAACTCCTAGCGTCGTACTCTTCAATGAATTGTTGTTATAGTCTCTTGGTATAGCTGAAATATCACTGTAAATCAGCCGCTGCTTGTTGCGCAGCCGTCAAACCAAAATGTGACATTATTTTCACCTTGTATTATGTTGTGCATTATCTGTTGCAGTCGTACTTTAGCGCTGCACAAATGCGGTCGTAAAACTTCAACTATCAGCCGAAACTTGCGAGCTACGCACGTCTTAGGTTAGCCATGTTTATATTGAAACAAAAGACCAACACAACTTTTATGGGCGTGCTCATTCCCGAAAGTGCTATATTTTCAGTGTTTCATATTGTGTTTTTGCGAGTAATTCATTACGGGAATTCAATTTTACAAGTTGGGGTAATAGTTATTTTGATACGCAAGTAAAATAGATGTGAAATTCTTTGTGAAATTATTGTTGCAGTCGTAATTTAGCGCTGCACAAATGCGGTCGCAAAACTTCAACTATCAGCCGAAACTTGCGCGCGACGTACGTTAGCCATGTTTATCTTGAAACAAAAGGCCAACACAATTTTTATGGGAGTACTCATCCCCGAAAGTGCTATATTTTCAGTGTTTCATATTTTGTTTTTGCGAGTAATTCATTACGGGAATTCAATTTTACAAGTTGGGGTAATAGTTATTTTGATACGCAAGTAAAATAGATGTGAAATTCTTTGTGAAATTATTGGGGGAGGGCGTGCGGCCTCCCCCCCTCCCCAGCGACTAAGGATTTGCGCCTATGCCTGTAACTACCAAAATAATGATTACAGAAAACCTTTATAGCCTTGATCTACTATATTAATAATAGTTCTTGTGCCAACACCAGTACAGCTGAGTTTTAGAAATATAATATTTTATCGTGGCTCTTAGATTTAAAGCACGAATGAGTCAGAACATGAACAGATATTTACAGCGATTGTGAATATGGGGATAGTATTTAACCTTGGGATTGATGCAGTATTACTGCTGAATTAATAGTTTCATATATAATTTAAAATATTTAGAACTGCTAGCTCTATGTGGCATGTCCGCATTTCTAGTTAAATGTTAAAATATTAATCTATTGTGTATTATGTGGAAAGTTTATAATAGTCAGTCATTCATAATCTGGTTTATATACGTGGCATAGGTCCTGTCAAAGTGCACAGTATTATAATACAAAATTAGGAGGTTATAATTTTAACGTTGTTAACCATACATGCTCAAGACCCAAGGTCCCCGAGAAGGGGCAGCTGGATCCTCAAGGCGGGGTCAGCTTTGAGCTTCCTACAGGATTATCAACCGATCGGCGTTTTCATGAACCGAAGTTAGTCTTTCCGGCGCCGAACGGCGGGGGTGGGGGCTTGCGGAATCGGCCAGAAGGAGGGAGGCGGAGCCTCTAGGAGATAATCCTCTCTGAAAATCGCAACAAGCATTTACGGTTATTAACATTTTACAATAAAAAATTTTTCAATGTAAATGTTCACTGGTGGGATTAAATTTGCATTCGGTGATGTCGTTCAACAATAATTTTGCACAGTTGTTGAATCGATTCACAGATCGCTTGATTTGACTCAAATGACAACATTATTTGCTCGAAAGATTTGCTTAAGGAAACAAGAAATTAAAAAGAATACTCTTGACATTGCTTAATTATGTAAGTTGGTTCTTATTACCATAAAACGTTAAGTTTTGGACTGCGCTTTTAAAAATAACTATTCTATGTCATACATATAGACGTAATCGTTCGTACATTATTAATGTGGTATAAATGCATATTTTAAGTGCCTTTCTTTGCACATTTCTAATGTATGTATGTCAAAACAAATTTGTATGGAGTTTGATGCGGCACTTTTTCATATTGTTTCACTTTTTATATTCGTTTGTATGAAACATACATTTGCTGTTGATGGCGGTTTGGTACTTTAGAGTACGAAATATAACACATAATGTATGAATCCTTACGCATATCGGGGCCAAGTACAACAGATGCATTGTGAATTTTAATACATGTTGCATGAAGCTCAACATATGCAATATATGAACTTGAATATATATTTGTATGAAAAATAATATATATTGTATAAATTTTTATATTTATATGTATGATATCAAATATATTTACAGTATGAACGTCTATATTCTTTTGTATAGAACATATCTAATGTGAGAACTTTTATAAACATTTGTATGAAAGCAAATACTGGTAATGTGTGAATGTTTTGCATAATTTTTGAACTGTTTTTAATTTTGTGATATGTTTAGTTTGTTCAGGTTCAAACAAGTAATGGGCAACAAAACACATATATATTGTCTGAAATTTCACACAAATTATGTGCAAGTAACCATACATTTTTGAAATTGTAAATCAAGTGTAATTTGCCATATATATGCTGTGTGTCATTTCATACAATGTTATGTGTAACCAGTGTTACAATTCTTATGTGTAAGTTCATACAAATAACATGTCAATAATCATACATATTCTGTGAACACTATGCATACAAGTAATGTGGAATAATTCACATATTTGTTGCACTCAGTTTGCTACAACTGATGTTGACCTAATCAAGCACACATGTACGAATTGGTACACAATAGATGTAGGATTGATTTGCAATACAAGTGTCTGTATTTGTGTTAATTTCTATACAAATTGTAGCAAATTAATCTCACACCATAATTCGGTGAAATTATCGTCTTACAAATTTTAAGAGAGTCAAGTTGACTAAGTAATTTGCTTGAATGTTTAACTTCCTGTTGTTACTACAGGAAGCTTTTTCAAAACCACGTAACTGATGGAAATAAGCAATAGGATGACTGCTAACAAATGCTAACGCCTAACCGAAGTTTGTAACCCGAAGTTTTGAATCACTAATTAATTTGCAATTCTACAGCTGCAGTTAGCATGTTACTAATTTTCTAGGCAAATGTTGCGCCAATTATCAACGTTTTTAGAGATAGGCACCTTAGCGCATGTTTAGGCAGAAATTTTATGTCATCTCTACCTCAACTCTCGCTCGGTTGGAACCACAATTTGGCTGACCTAAATTTTATCTTCTATATCGCAGTTTTTTTCCTAGAAAGGTCTATCTACATATTCTTAAACTACTTTTTGTACAGAAATACGGTCACATATGACATTTAAAACCTTCGCTTTAAGCTGCTAAAGTGTTTTACGATAATTCACAGTGTTCAGCTTACTCATCACATAGTTTGTAAGTTGGAATTTTAAGCACAACAAGTTTTCAAAAATATTGAAAATTCATGAAAATTATTTTTTCACTCTACAGTTGTTTACAGAACAACAAATTTGTTTTTTTACTAATTCTGAGGTCTATAAGCTTGATGCTTCACTGTGATCACCGTGTTAGCAACATCAATTTTATTCGACGTAGTAGGGTAAGCTTATTTTCCTGCAAGCACCCATACTGATTGCATTTGATGAAGTGCTGTAGAATATAATACATTATAGACGGATATTTATATGAGTTCAATATGTTAGTATTCGGGAGAATTTCAGACAAAATTGAGAAATTCGTCAACAGACGAAGGCAAACAATACTGATATGGGCCCAAAAGAATATTTTTCATCAAATGTAATTATTATCTGTTATTCTCTATGTTCGGTGCGCTGTGATGGAACTTAAAAGCAAAAATTTACGTACATGTTGGTCTAAAATAGGGATTTTGAGATCACTGGTTTCCTGCCAATGAAATATGGTACTTTAGTTAATGTTTAGCAACAGCTATGGTAACCTTAGCAATACGAAATGTTAAATTTATCAATTAACCGCTATATGACCCGCCGAGTTACTGATCCCCAACAAGAATTGAACCGCTTAACATAAAAGTTGGTGTACAGTACAGATTTTGAGACCTTTATATACCTGTTCGCGAAATGTATTACTTGAATTAATGTTGGTAACAGCTATGGTAAACCAGTGGATATGAATGTTTAAATCAATTGACATTACCCTCAATGTGACCCACAGAATTACTGATTCCAACGACGACAACTGATAATTTAAGAGCATATAACGTCAACCATCAAAACTGAAATATAATACCTTTGACCAGGATTGACTCAGTGAAAAAATACTAATTATTAGCTTGGGACGTCTGGATTTAGAAATATCGCTTTTATCGGCTAATCAGTTCTAAATTAATATTTCAGCAACACCGGTGGCCAATATGCGTTCAATGGGTTAAAGTATTCGTTGTTGAAATACCTAGTCTATTTGTTGAGAATATATGCCCGACTACAGCAAAATGTGATCTGATTTTGTCCGGAAAAATATTTACGTCTAATATTTCATAGGAAAATGCTGGGACGTCGATGAAGTCAATACGTAAGGCTATACCCTGCAATACATGGATAGCAAACAAAATCATAAAATATATGCTTTGACTTAAAAGTTGTGCTTTGGCACTTTATTCTTTAGCTTAGATTGTGTTAGCACAATATCAATGTTATGAGCGTGCTGCATAGTGCCTATCCTTATATGTACACGTAGTGCCTAAATTTGAACCAAATACCGCTAAACCGTCACAAGTGGTTGGACTCAGCAACAATTACAAAACATCTCATTCTAGTCAGTTTGTTATATAGTGATTATCGTTCTAGTCCAGTTATGTTTATTGCTATTTTCATACTTTATCGGTATATGGCTCCTTAAGCAAATCAAATTTAAAATATGTCTTCCTTAAAAAATTAAATCTAAAAATTGGGCTACCTTAAACACATCATATCTAAACATATGGCTATCCTAAACGCATCGAATATTAAAATCTGAAACATAACTTAAATATAATACCTCAAACACATCCAGAGCTGAAACTAAATAGCGATTCCGAAGGTCAGGACCCCCAAGATTTGAACTCTGGAGACCACAGCACTGGCGGATCTTCTCCCCACAAGATTTCTGGGTAAAATTGAAACGGCGCGGGCAAAGCGATCAGGCTTCACTAAAGTCAAAAATGAAGAGGGCTGAGTAATTTGTTGTATTCAACTCGTGTATATGTCTTCCAAACTTCACTTGTGTTGGACCCCCTCCCAAGATTTCTGTAAGATTTATGCCACTGAAGACGCTAAAAATGAAAAAAAGGATATACAATTGTAGACTCATACAACAGATATAGCCACGTATTTTCGTGACATAGCTGTATAGATTTTTAATGAAGGTATAAAATTATAGAAAAGCTACATTTAATATAAAATAGTTTAGAATGTTAAGAGTCACAATGATTTTTTGCCTTACTGGCTTATATTTTTTGCTGGATTAGTCATTCACAAAAGTGTTTTCGAACGACGTTAATAACACCTCCATCTATGCTTTTATCCTGAATGTCAGAAATAGATTTAATTAATTTAAGTTAAAAAAAACTATGAATATTACAGGTTTTAAAAAGTCCGTTGAATTACTGTCGGGTACACTGTCGGCGGGGGTGGAGGTCCTCAGGGAAAGGGTAGACCTCTCCGGCAGACATTTTTTCCAATTTTACCCAATTTTTGATAACCTTACGTCAATTTTTGTTATTATCAGCTAGAATATTTCGCCGCACGCCTTGGCTAAATATAGCTTGGGGAGTCCGACCCTTGGCAACCCTCTACACCCATATCGAAACCCATGATGTATAGAAATTATTAATTATAATACAGGAGACACTGTTTATGCTAGTATATTTTGATTTTAAGATTTTGCAGCATTTACGTTCGCCGTAAACAGATGTAATATACTTTTGAGTAGCACATAATACGTAAATGTAAGAGTCGACGATGGCTTTACCTTCTTAGCAGTCACAGTTTTTAGCTGAGTCGGCTATGAAAAAACTAGTTTTTTAGTTTTGTGAATGCTTTACGAAGTTGTTAAAATTATGAGAAGATACAAGATAGTTCATCTTTTACATCACGGCTAACCGTCGAATCATGCGGTGTGATGGCGTGACAACGATAAGATCATGACGTGTGGCACTTGCGAGTACTATATGAATATCAACCTTAGGCCGTCTTAACATTTCATCCGATTCTATGCGAACCGATCCTATTCGAATTGTGTTCACATTGCATCCGATCCGATCCCACACCACCATATTTTAGCTATTGTATACGTGTGTATGTATATGTATGTTTGTTTTTACACTACATCATACCATTTGGCCTGAAAAAGTTGTGGATGCTATCTCGAATCGGATCGGATCTGATGTAGTATGCATATTCTATTCATAATGCACAGGTGTAACGTGCAACCGTAAAATTTCCAATGTTCCCCAATGTTTCCACATAATTTCCCCATATTCTCACATTTTCCTTTAAAATATTTGTAATTTCGGTCATATAAGTTTTCCTCGCGCTCGGCGGGTAAACATGGTTTGGGGAACGGTCTGACCTTTAGGAGGGATAACTCCTCTATTCTCTTATGTGTACCAACCTAAGTTTGGGATGCTTTGGTAATTACAAACACGCTTGTAGCCAGTAACCACCTTTTTGTTTTTGTCGTTTTGCAAATGGTCTGTGAAATAGAGGTACCAATATGTGGAGGCATTTTTATACTCTTCAGCTTTCGGTGTTTATAGAGTTTTCTGATATTCATTATAGATGTCGATAAATCTATGTATAAATAAACATATTAAATTTTGTCTGAACGCCTTTATATGTTTTCAGCTTTGTTAAGTAGAAAGTACCACGTACGTCACACAATTTTATAAATGTTTTCAATACTACTCCGACCTTCTTCGGAGTGTCGCCAGCTGGTTTTTTGACAAAGCCGCTTAATATTTAAAGTAAAAAGAAAATTGGGCTAGTTTTATAAACCTAATTTGCTTGAAAAATGTTGACCTAATATAGGATTTTGGAAATTAAATATTTGTCTGAAGTGAGCTTTTGTGTCCTTGAGCTCTAGTTGAATTGCGCATATATGCTGAATTTCTGCGGGATTAAATGAGCCTTTATATGTTTTCTGCTTTGCTAAGTAGAAAGTACCGCGCACGTCGCACTATTTTACAAATGTTTTAAATACTACTCCGACCTTCTCCGGAATGTCGCCAGCTGGATTTTTGACAAAGCCGCTTAATATTTAAAGTGAAAAGAAAATTCGGCTACTTTTATAAACTTTATTTGCTTGAAAAATGTTGACCTAATATAGGATTGTGGAAATTTGGCAAGCTTAAGAAATAAGTTGGAGACACCTCTGTTGGCTGTAAGATATGTGGTGATCAAAGACAATGCAGCCAACCACATAATGACAGAATGCTACTTTACTGTTTTTCAGCGTTACTCAATATTGAAAATATGCGTGAAGAGGGTAGAATAATTCGTTTCCTGGCAAAATGGCTATAAAGATGCTCATGGAAAAGCTTCTTAAAATGCTAGCAATAAAATGTGATTTGACACAAATACCGCAACGAACATGTAACAAATATTTCTCATGGTCCTAGGCTTCCATGTTATAGTCATAATCAATATAGTTTAGCTACCAAGCAATTATATTTATTCTGCTATGTTCCAGGTTTTACTGTGCCGTTAGATATATACGTTCATACAGTTTCGCATCTGAACGACGGTATTCTAATCAAGTTTTACAGCAATGAATACTATTAAACCGATAACATATATTTTAATCACGCTGTACTCGGTTGACTGGTGAATATAATAACTAATAAAAACCCGTGCTATGAACATAATGTCATATTGGCATTCAATGGTCTTCATTCAAAATATAAAGCAAACATAGCTGATTGAGCTGGCGATATGAGGTATACGACACTTGTTGCAATTCTTGGTAAGTGACTTAATTATTCTATACTTAATTTACAGTTTTCATATTCAAATTTTAGTACGTGAGCTGGGAGCCTGAATTTATGCACATATGTCTTATTTTGAAAATTATGCATACTATAAGATCTGAAGATCTATAAGATATGAAATAATTTTAGTGTCATATAATCTGCTTAGGGAAGCCCTAAGTTTAACATACGCTGTTTTAACGAATTTTAGACTAATCTGGCATCAACTCTGCCAACCTCTTTTTTAAAACTATGTCTTTCATGGAATAGTTTTTATGTACACCGCCACTATGTAAACTCTTAATGCACTCGTGAAGCACGATAGTCATAAACAGAACTTTAGGAATCAATATCTCTCGGGGAATCATTATGGTAGTATATTTCATACACGATAACAATTAACTATAATCCCCTTGTCGATTATGTTAAAAAAAGTATGGAAAAGTCGTTTTGGACAAAATCAAAACATCAACATATTATTTAGACAATTTTATCATTCTGATAAAAAGTTGCACGACAATTTTGCATTAAACTAAATAAATTTTGAGCAAATTAATAATAATAATTATTGTGTTGTACATGACAATACGATTGAAGAGCGGCATGGATGAACTCTATTGAGTCTTCGCGCACGGTGTTGCTTATATATCACCATTACTAACAGTAATTACAGGAACGGTAGGCACGATCGGAATGAGGTGCATTGTCATGAAACGTTAGTGTTGTACTGTGGTTTGTGACAGCTGCTAATTAGTGTGGTTTCGAAACCGTGGGCCCTGGACCGTTGTTATTAGGTCACAGTCACGTACGGAACGATCAGTGAGCTGCAGCTTTTTCTTTTAAGCTAAGCTCTCTGGCGATTACTTTTTATATTTTTTGAGAACCTACGTTCGTAGTTTCGATACAATCGGCTATCTGATGCCATCTGAGCCTCGCGCATAAGTCGCATTAGATCTTAATTTTAAATTATTTGAAATTATATTTAGCTATTTCAATGTTTGCTTTTCATGCTCAAATATAAGATATAAAAGATACCTTATAAAGTAATTGGTTCGGATTACCGCCGTTTCCATTGCATTGTATACGACTGAACCACCGTTAATTGGTATGATCGTGACCACATAGGGACGACATTTTCACACAATGAATTCTTCATCATGGAGACGTTGCATTCGCTTTGATTTTTGTGGTAGTCATTCAGCTGAAATAATTGTGATAAACGCGATTACTGCATTATATTCTTCTTTCATCATTACCACAGAAACATTTCTCTATTGAAAAGGTAAGCATTGATTTGCGTCAAACAAGGCTCTAGGTGTTGTCGTGGGCTCCGGAGGAACAGCTTGTTCTGCATAGTTTCAGGCTTTTGACCTCTCATTTTATAGGAACGACATTTGTCAAATGTGCATGTACATCAAGTTGTTGAAATTGAAAAAAGCACAACTTTGACTTTATTGCTATGCTTTGAACAATGCCTTTGTATAAATTAATACCACTGACAATTTGGCTCTCTATGATCCTTACTGCTGCAGACACAGATCGGTAATAACACCTTGTATATATAACATAAAAATGAAAAACAGAACATATTGTTCAGACACAAAGTATTCTTTTTCATATATATTCACATTATGTGAGTATAAAAAACGAATCCGACATGACATTTAGCAAGAGTCGTCATTTGCTATTCATAAAGGAAAATCGATAATAAGTTAAAGTACCTGAAACCCATTCAAAGTTTTAATCGCATACTTACTGCGGACAATTAAACTAAACCAATGGATACGTTAGGAATTGTTATTATTTTTTCGGCACTATATCAGATAACGTCTATATCTAAAGACAGCTTGCAGTCAGTTAAAAAGTGCAGATTTTCGTAGTGCACCGAAGCCATTACCGCTCACGCACTTTTAAAATTTGAATAATATTGCAAAAATTTGCAGTCTATTAAATATTTGAACAGTCTTCGGAATTTTGCTAGAAATATAGTAGCCCGTGTCAGGACATAAATACTATGTAATAAACTATACTTATCTTCATTTGAATACGTGGCATGGCATTATTGTTGAGGCCTTATTATATCGTTGTTTAGGTCCTGACTATGCATCACGTTTTAACCGCACAACGGTAGTTAGTATTTTGTTATATATTGCCGTTCCGGATATTTATGTATATAGGTTATCTATATAGTACGTAATACGTATCTAGTAGTTTTGCACCATGTGTATATGTGTGATCATCCAGTAAACTGTTACATGGCTGAAAATCAGATTGCATGAATAATAGCAATTTGTCTATGCTCTTATCTACGAAAATACTTTTGGTTTGCGCGTTTCTGTTTCAGTCCTCGTCCGCAATGCCACCAATCTTCCACGGCATTTGGTCAAGCCAACGACAGTTGTTTTCGGATCAATGGATAGTACGCAATTCTGGTTTTTTCAAAAGCTTATTCGTTTGTTAATAGGAGTTTTCATTTTGCGATATATCCTTTGACCCCAAACAGATGCAGCATGGGTGGAGGTCACACAACTAGGAATTTATTAAAAAGCAGTGCACTTAATAAATTTGCGAAACTCATCAAGAAAATAAAGTTATTACCGTTGGGTTTACCCTAGGTAATACCAAACATTAATTCGGCAAAAGTGGTTCCGCCAGGTGCTGAATTCAAAGATGGAAATATCCAAAAGTAGTTCCAAATTATAGCCATGGGTAGGCGTTATCTAGGAATCATTAACATATTGCGACAGTACTACTGCAAACAAGACACACCATAAAAATTGCTAAATTAGAAATCAATAATAACAAACTTTTGTGCTAAAGATAGATTATTCATTTGCTAGGTTACCGATTATCATGTTGCTAGGTTACATTGCTAAACCAAAGTTTTGTTACATCAACGGCATTGGCTCGGGAAAGAACAGACCAGTATATGTAATTTTGTTACCACTGATTGCATTTAACCATCGGCATATAGTGGTAGAAGCGTTGCTCTGTATGTATCTCTTTGCAAAAGTTTAGATAAACCATAGGTCACATTTAAACCAAAATCACGGTACTATAACATGGTAACTGGTGAAGTGATGTCACAAAAAATTTCATAGTACAGGAGCCAGTGTTACTGCAACTGCAGGCTTCACATCTATCCGATAACCTTTTTAGCAGCTGAATAAGACAGTATACATAATCAATTTTTGTCAGAATCGCCTAGGTATCGCTGTTGTTATGGCAGGCGGTGTTTGGTTTAAATTTTAAACAGTGGGTGTCAATATACCCTATTGAAGGTCATTGTTTTACCATGGAGGTAGATTTTTGATAATCGTATATTGCTGAATTCATCCCATTATATATGTATAACTATGAAATACTGGCCTATATAGTTTCCGGATGAAAACGCCCTAATTTTATTGCTATCGTATGTAACTTTGCATACAATACTCCGATTTGGTCAAAGTTCAGCTATGAATAAATTGATACCTATAAATTGAGTTTATTACCTGTTGATTTCTTTTGATTTAAATATTAGTCATGGCTTGATTTGGCGAAAATAATTAAAAGCAATGGCGCTAAACCCAAAGGTCCAAGCGCAGCATCTAGTTTTGGCCGCAGAGTAATCATAATCTGAATTAGGACCAGCTTGGTTACAAAATAATATTATAAATTACACAAATTTATCGTATTTTATTGTTATATAATATAACAGTATATTATTCATTTATTGCCAGTATATAATGTATTTATTATCAATCTTTCAGTTATATATTTATGTATTATGTTGGTTACTTAGTATTTCAGTTATATATTAAAGTCTGTGTTGTTAACATCCTATGTTAGTCCCTGTTATGGTCTAATGCAAGATATTCTGTCATATTTTATAAATACAATACCGAGTTGTTTTTAAAATAAAATTCAAGATTTTATGTACACACATAATTAAGTCATCCATAGCATGCAGAAATATTTATATTACAGCACTGCAATGGGCTCCAATACAGTTGGAATTCAATGGAACGCAATGCATCACAAAGCTTGTTGGTTGCAACAGCTTTGGCTGGTCAGTTGGATGCGGACACATTTCAAGGTACTTAAGGTTGCGTCGAGCTTTAATTATCGTTACAACTTCGAGATTAATTTTGTCTTGTTGAAAATGTTAAAAACGGATTAATCGTTTTAAGTAGTATAATTATTAGCTAAAAGTAGCCGTGTTCGGTTGTATCATTGTTTGTATGTTTCAGGGCATTTTAGTGAAATATTAAATAAAACATGTCATCTGGGGCAGCGATCTGTTATGAACTTATTAAACAATTAATATTTGCCAGAGCTGTATTGAAGCTATTTAAGAGTTTTGCCACCCCGCTGTATAATAATGGGTCATATAATTTTGATCACACAAGTTTAGTCCGGTCTTAAATCCGCTCCTCAATATTTATATTTTGGATGATATAAGTCTTCAGCTTTTTGTTGTATATATACAACTATGCCACTTATGTAAAGAAGTGTGACATTATCCTACCAACGTAGTTGCTAGAGACACCATTTTATAGCGAATATGAAGTACTTTTCGTTTTTCGTCATGCGAGATCGCGCCAACGTTTCCAGTGGTGCACCTCCAAAGTATTTAATTGGATCTAGATATGCCCAAAACAGCCACGTCTATATATCTTGGAAATGTAGCAATAATGTTATTTCTAGATTTTTCTGGCACTACGACGAAAACAGTCATATTCCTGTGGAGTTTGACGTTATAGTAATATGTCAATCACCTCGGCCGATATGTTTATCTATGCTAAGCTATTCTTAGCTATCCAAAGCTATTATTAGCTGTCCAAAGCTACTCTTAGCTATCCAAAGCTATTATTAGCTGTCCAAAGCTATTCTTAGCTATCCAAAGCTATTCTTAGCTGTCCCAAGCTATTCTTAGCTATCCAAAGCTATTCTTAGCTGTCCAAAGCTATTCTTAGCTGTCCAAAGCTATTCTTAGCTATCCAAAGCTATTCTTACCTGTCCAAAGCTATTCTTAGCTATCCAAAGCTATTCTTAGCTGTCCAAAGCTATTCTTAGCTATCCAAAGCTATTCTTAGCTGTCCAAAGCTATTCTTAGCTATCCAAAGCTATTCTTAGCTGTCCAAAGCTATTCTTAGCTGTCCAAAGCTATTCTTAGCTGTCCAAAGCTATTCTTAGCTATCCAAAGCTATTCTCAGCTGTCCAAAGCTATTCTTAGCTATCCAAAGCTATTCTTAGCTGTCCAAAGCTATTCTTAGCTATCCAAAGCTATTCTTAGCTGTCCAAAGCTATTCTTAGCTATCCAAAGCTATTCTTAGCTATCCTACTAGCTTAAACAAGATGAATTTACAATAGGTATCACAGCAGTAAGAGTCGAACACAGCACAAATACCAAACACGCCAGCCAAGGTTAGGTCAAAATTTACCAATAGGGTAATGTGTCTTCAGATGTTAGAGTACACAGGACAAATCAGCAGAGGCGTCGCAATAGAAGGGTCTTGACGAAGGCGTCCCTCCTCATTTTTAACGATAAACGTGAGAAAATTAGCTGATGGGGTTATGACAAAATGAATGTAAACGACTGTCCCCTCCACCTTTTTGTAGGCGCCTCCATGGTTGACGAGTTTGCAACATCCTTGTAAATCAGTCGGTCAATAATGACAAAAACAGCATTATGGCCGCGATTTCAACCTCGTACAACGGAGCTAGCAACTATCGTATTTCTATGTTGTATTGACGAATAAAACTTTATTATCATAGGCTGAACGAAAATGCAATAAAACCAATAGTTTTACGGAGATTAGAATTCTTAAATTTTCAGGGTTCTATCATTTCTTAAAACAGTGATTTCAAAACAATATGTCAAAAGTGAGAATAACCTATGGTGATTTAAACCTCATACAACTCAGGTCACACCTATTTTATCTCTAAGATGTACGAACGAACGAGACTTCAATATCACATTTACGTTGCGACCTGACGAAAATACATTATAATTAATAATGCAAGCGATATAGGATCTACAGATTCTCAGCTTTGCGTTATGGTATATGAACCACGTAAACACTGGCGTATTCAAGGGGCGCCATTGGGCCATGCCCGACCCCCAAATTTTCTATCTGCCAAAACCACTAAAGGCCCCCTTGGCATTGATAGGTCCATCTGACAATATAGTACGTGTAACATAAAATTTTATACCATTACTAAATAGCATGACTCGAACATACCTTGCCCCTTCTCCCCCAAATGAAAATTCTAACGCGCCACTAAACTAAAAGTAACCCCGCTAACCATCTTATTTTGCAATTCCTGATGTCGGTCCATATCCATTGTTACATAACAAATAGGATTTTCGATTCGATTCGCTGCTAACGCAGACTTATAGGTTTTCATTCGGTTATGACAATTGAGCAATATTTCATAGCATTGAAACAGGATACGCCTTTGTTCGCGAAAAAATTTAATGTAACTGTGACGTCATAAACTGGACGGTCGTATTATAAACGGGACGCGAACAAGTTCTTTGTTAATACAAATCCGATAAAATTCTGTTCGCGAACATATTTGTTATTCGCGAACAACAAGAAGCACTTTCTGATCAGCAAAAAATGTTCGGTGATGAAATTTTTTACAAAAAAAATAGGATGGTCAGCGGGGTAATTTTAAGTTTAGTTGCCTATAAATAGGCCAACGTACCTGAAAAGAAAATGTCTAACTGAGAATAACCAGATGTACGAGATTATGTTTTGATATTGCAGAATTCTGTATCGATGTAACGCGAACTACGAATGGACAGATGCCGATTTCACTACGAAGCATAAAGCCAATGAAATCGTATTTAGTGACTCAATCTATGTAAGAAGCGCACCTTGAATACGCCAGTGTTTACGTGGTTCATATACCATAACGCAAAGCTGAGAATCTGTAGATCCTATATCGCTTGCATTATTAATTATAATGTATTTTCGTCAGGTCGCAACGTAAATGTGATATTGAAGTCTCGTTTGTTCGTACATCTTAGAGATAGAATAGGTGTGACCTGAGTTGGATGAGGTTTAAATCACCATAGGTTATTCTCACTTTTGACATATTGTTTTGAAATCACTGTTTTAAGAAAATGATAGAACCCTTAAAATTAAGAATTCTAATCTCCGTAAAACTATTGGTTTTATTGCATTTTCGTTCAGCCTATGATAATAAAGTTTTATTCGTCAATACAACATAGAAAGAATCGATAGTTGCTAGCTCCGTTGTACTAGGTTGAAATCGCGGCCATAATGCTGTTTTTGTCATTATTGACCGACTGATTTACACCCCATGTTCAAAACTCGTCAACCATGGAGGCGCCTACAAAAAGGTGGAGGGGACAGTCGTTTACATTCATTTTGTCATAACCCCATCAGCTAATTTTCTCACGTTTATCGTTAAAAATGAGGAGGGACGCCTTCGTCAAGACCCTTCTATTGCGACGCCTCTGCTGATTTGTCCTGTGTACTCTAACATCTGAAGACACATTACCCTATTGGTAAATTTTGACCTAACCTTGGCTGGCGTGTTTGGTATTTGTGCTGTGTTCGACTCTTACTGCTGTGATACCTATTGTAAATTCATCTTGTTTAAGCTAGTAGGATAGCTAAGAGTAGCTTTGGATAGCTAAGAATAGCTTTGGACAGCTAAGAATAGCTTTGGATAGCTTAAGAATAGCTTTGGACAGCTAAGAATAGCTTCGGCAAGCTAAGAATAGCTTTGGACAGCTGAGAATAGCTTTTGGATAGCTAAGAATAGCTTTGGACAGCTAAGAATAGCTTTGGACAGCTAAGAATAGCTTTGGACAGCTAAGAAGAAAAGCTTTGGATAGCTAAGAATAGCTTTGGACAGCTAAGAATAGCTTTGGATAGCTAAGAATAGCTTTGGACAGCTAAGAATAGCTTTGGATAGCTAAGAATAGCTTTGGACAGGTAAGAATAGCTTTGGATAGCTAAGAATAGCTTTGGACAGCTAAGAATAGCTTTGGGACAGCTAAGAATAGCTTTGGATAGCTAAGAATAGCTTGGGACAGCTAAGAATAGCTTTGGATAGCTAAGAATAGCTTTGGACAGCTAAGAATAGCTTTGGATAGCTAAGAGTAGCTTTGGACAGCTAATAATAGCTTTGGATAGCTAAGAATAGCTTAGCATAGATAAACATATCGGCCGAGGTGATTGACATATTACTATAACGTCAAACTCCACAGGAATATGACTGTTTTCGTCGTAGTGCCAGAAAAATCTAGAAATAACATTATTGCTACATTTCCAAGATATATAGACGTGGCTGTTTTGGGCCTATCTAGATCCAATTAAATACTTTGGAGGTGCACCACTGGAAACGTTGGCGCGATATGATGATGAAAAACGAAAAGTACTTCATATTCGCTATAAAATGGTGTCTCTAGCAACTACGTTGGTAGGATAATGTCACACTTCTTTACATAAGTGGCATAGTTGTATATATACAACAAAAAACTGAAGACTTATATCATCCAAAATATAAATATTGAGGAGCGGATTTAAGACCGGACTAAACTTGTGTGATCAAAATTATATGACCCATTATTATACAGCGGGGTGGCAAAACTCTTAAATAGCTTCAATACAGCTCTGGCAAATATTAATTGTTTAATAAGTTCATAACAGATCGCTGCCCCAGATGACATGTTTTATTTAATATTTCACTAAAATGCCCTGAAACATACAAACAATGATACAACCGAACACGGCTACTTTTAGCTAATAATTATACGACTTAAAACGATTAATCCGTTTTTAACATTTTCAACAAGACAAAATTAATCTCGAAGTTGTAACCGTATAATTAAAGCTCGACGCAACCTTAAGTACCTTGAAATGTTTCCGCATCCAACTGACCAGCCAAAGCTGTTGCAACCAACAAGCTTTGTGATGCATTGCGTTCGATTGAATTCCAACTGTATTGGAACTGCTATTGCAGTGCTGTAATATAAATATTTCTGCATGCTATGGATGACTTGAATTATGCGTGTACATAAAAACTTGAATTTTATTTTAAAAACAACTCGGTATTGTATTTATAAAATATGACAGAATATCTTGCATTAGACCATAACAGGGACTAACATAGGATGTTAACAACACAGACTTTAATATATAACTGAAATACTAAGTAACCAACATAATACATAAATATATAACTGAAAGATTTATAATAAATACATTATATACTGGCAATAAATGAATAATATACTGTTATATTATATAACAATAAAATACGATAAATTTGTGTAATTTATAATATTATTTTGTAACCAAGCTGGTCCTAATTCAGATTATGATTACTCTGCGGCCAAAACTAGATGCTGCGCTTGGACCTTTGGGTTTAGCGCCATTGCTTTTAATGATTTTTGCCAAATCAAGCCATGACTAATATTTAAATCAAAAGAAATCAACAGGTAATAAACTCAATTTATAGGTATCAATTTATTCATAGCTGAACTTTGACCAAATCGGAGTAATTGACTGCAAAGTTACATACGATAGCAATAAAATTAGGGTGTTTTCATCCGGAAACTATATAGGCCAGTATTTCATAGTTATACATATATAATGGAAATGAATCCAGCAATATACGATTATCAAAAATCTAAACCTCCACTAAAACAATGACCTTCAATAGGGTATATTGACACCCACTGTTTAAAATTTAAACCAAACACCGCCTGCCATAACAACAGCGATACCTAGGCGATTCTGACAAAAATTGATTACTGATACTGTCTTATTCAGCTGCTAAAAAGGTTATCAAAAAGATGCTAAGCCTGCAGTTGCAGTAACACTGGCTCCTGTACTATGGAAATTTTTTGTGACATCACTTCACCAGTTACCATGTTATAGTACCGTGATTTTGGTTTAAATGTGACCTATGGTTTATCTAAACTTTTGCAAAGAGATACATACAGAGCAACGCTTCTACCACTATATGCCGATGGTTAAATGCAATCAGTGGTAACAAAATTACATATACTGGTCTGTTCTTTCCCGAGCCAATGCCGTTGATGTAACAAAACTTTGGTTTAGCAATGTAACCTAGCAACAGGATAATAGCTAACCTAGCAATAGTATGATCTATCTTTACCACAAAACTTTGGTATTATTGGTTTCTAATTCAGCAAGTTTTATGGTGTGTCTTGTTTGCAGTAGTACTGTCCCCAGATGTTAACCACTCCTAGATAACGCCTACCCATGGCTATAATTTGGAACTACTTTTGGATATTTCCATCTTTGAATTCAGCACCTGGCGGAACCACTTTTGCCGAATTGACGTTTGGTATTACCTAAAGGGTAAACCCAACGGTAATAACTTTATTTTCTTGATGAGTTTCGCAAATTTATTAAGTGCACTGCTTTTTAATAAATTCCTAGTTGTGTGACCTCCACCCATGCTGCATCTGTTTGGGGTCAAAGGATATATCGCAAAAATGAAAACTCCTATTAACAAACGAATAAGCTTTTGAAAAAACCAGAATTGCGTACTATCCATTGATCCGAAAACAACTGTCGTTGGCTTGACCAAATGCCGTGGGTAGATTGGTGGCATTGCGGACGAGGACTGAAACAGAAACGCGCAAACCGAAAGTATTTTCGTAGATAAGAGCATAGACAAATTGCTATTATTCATGCAATCTGATTTTCAGCCATGTAACAGTTTACTGGATGATCACACATATACACATGGTGCAAAACTACTAGTATACGTATTACGAACCAGCACAGATAACCTATATACAATAAATATCCGGAACGGCAATATATAACAAAATACTAACTACCGTTGTGCGGTTAAAACGTGATGCATAGTCAGGACTGTAAACAACGATATAATAAGGCCTCAACAATAATGCCATGCCACGTATTCAAATGAAGATAAGTATAGTTTATTACATAGTATTTATGTCCTGACACGGGCTACTATATTTCTAGCACAATTCTGAAGACTTAGTTTTGAATATTTAATAGACTGCAAATTTTTGCAATATTATTCAAATTTTAAAAGTGCGTGAGCGGTAATGGCTTCGGTGCACTACGAAAATCTGCACTTTTTAACTGACTGCAAGCTGTCTTTAGATATAGACGTTATCTGATATAGTGCCGAAAATAATAACAATTCCTAACGTATCCATTGGTTTAGTTCTAATTGTCCGCAGTAAGTATGCGATTAAAACTTTGAATGGGTTTCAGGTACTTTAACTTATTATCGATTTTCCTTTATGAATAGCAAATGACGACTCTTGCTAAATGTCATGTCGGATTTGTTTTTTATACTCACATAATGTGAATATATATGAAAAAGAATACTTTGTGTCTGAACAATATGTTCTGTTTTTCATTTTTATGTTATATATATACAAGGTGTTATTACCGATCTGTGTCTGCAGCAGTAAGGATTATAGAGAGCCAAATTGTCAGTGGTATTAATTTATACAAAGGCATTGTTCAAAGCATAGCAATAAAGTCAAAGTTGTGCTTTTTTCAATTTCAACAACTTGATGTACATGCACATTTGACAAATGTCGTTCCTATAAATGAGAGGTCAAAAGCCTGAAACTATGCAGAACAAGCTGTTCCTCCGGAGCCCACGACAACACCTAAGAGTATGGCGAATGATGTTATTTAAATAAATGTTTCTGTGGTAATGATGAAAGAAGAATATAATGCAGTAATCGCGTTTATCACAATTATTTCAGCTGAATGACTACCACAAAAATCAAAGCGAATGCAACGTCTCCATGATGAAGAATTCATTGTGTGAAAATGTCGTCCCTATGTGGTCACGATCATACCAATTAACGGTGGTTCAGTCGTATACAATGCAATGGAAACGGCAGTAATCCGAACCAATCTTTATAAGGTATCTTTTATATCTTATATTTGAGCATGAAAAGCAAACATTGAAATAGCTAAATATAATTTCAAAATAATTTAAAATTAAGATCTAATGCGACTTATGCGCGAGGCTCAGATGGCATATAATAGTGCCGATTGTATCGAAACTACGAACGTAGGTTCTCAAAAAATATAAAAGTAATCGCCAGAGAGCTTCCTCAAAGAAAAAGCTGCAGCTCACTGATCGTTCCGTACGTGACTGTGACCTAATAACAACGGTCCAGGGCCCACGGTTTCGAAACCACACTAATTAGCAGCTGTCACAAACCACAGTACGACGCTAACGTTTCATGACAATGCACCTCATTCCTATCGTGCCTACCGTTCCTGTAATTACTGTTAGTAATGGTGATATATAAGCAACACCGTGCGCGAAGACTCAATAGAGTTCATCCATGCCGCTCTTCAATCGTATTGTCATGTACACAATAATTATTATTATTAATTTGCTCAAAATTTATTTAGTTTAATGCAAAATTGTCGTGCAACTTTTTATCAGAATGATAAAATTGTCTAAATAATAATATGTTGATGTTTTGATTTTGTCCAAAACGATTTTTCCATACTTTTTTTAACATAATCGACAAGGGGATTATAGTTAATTGTTATCGTGTATGAAATATACTACCATAATGATTCCCCGAGAGATATTGATTCCTAAAGTTCTGTTTATGACTATCGTGCTTCACGAGTGCATTAAGAGTTTACATAGTGGCGGTGTACATAAAAACTATTCCATGAAAGACATAGTTTTAAAAGAGGTTGGCAGAGTTGATGCCAGATTAGTCTAAAGTTCGTTAAAACAGCGTATGTTAACTCTAGGGCTTCCCTAAGCAGATTATATGACACTAAAATTATTTAATCTATTATAGATCTTCAGATCCTTAATAGTATGCATAATTTTCAAAATAAGACATATGTGCATAAATTCAGGCTCCCAGTTCACTAACTAAAATTTGAATATGAAAACTGTAAATTAAGTATAGAATAATTAAGTCACTTACCAAGAATTGCAACAAGTGTCGTATACCTCATATCGCCAGCTCAATCAGCTATGTTCGCTTTATATTTTGAATGAAGACGATCGGAAACGCTAATATGACATTATGTTCATAGCAGTGGTTTTTATTAGTTATTATATTCACCAGTCAACCTAGTACAGCGTGATTAAAAATATATGTTATCGGTTTAATAGTATTCATTGCTGTAAAACTTGATTAGAATACCGTCGTTCAGATGCGAAAACTGTATGAACGTATATATCTAACGGCACAGTAAAACCTGGGACATCAGCAGAATAAATATAATTGCTTGGTAGCTAAACTATATTGATTATGACTATAACATGGAAGCCTAGGACCATGAGAAATATTTGTTACATGTTCGTTGCGGTATTCGTGTCGAATAACATCTATCGCGAGCATTTTAAGAAGCTTTTCCATGAGCATCTTTATAGCCATTTTGCCAGGAAACGAATTATTCTACCCTCTTCACGCATATTTTCATATCTTGAGAAACGCTGAAAAACAGTAAAGTAGCATTCTGTCATTATGCTGGTTGGCTGCATTGTCTTTGATCACTACTTTTCTTACAGCCAACAGAGGTGTCTCCAACTATTTCTCAAGCTTGCCAAATTTCCACAATCCTATATTAGGTCAACATTTTTCAAGCAAATAAAGTTTATAAAAGTAGCCGAATTTTCTTTTCACTTTAAATATTAAGCGGCTTTGTCAAAAATCCAGCTGGCGACATTCCGGAGAAGGTCGGAGTAGTATTTAAAACATTTGTAAAATAGTGGCTGACGTGCGCTGTACTTTTTCCATGAGCAAAAGCAGAAAACATATAAAGGCTCATTTAATCCCGCAGAAGTTCAGCATATATGCGCAATTCAACTACAGCTTTAGGACACAAAAGCTCACTTCAGACAAATATTTAATTTCCAAAATCCTATATTAGGTCAACATTTTTCAAGCAAATTAGGTTTATAAAACTAGCCCAATTTTCTTTTTACTTTAAATATTAAGCGGCTTTGTCAAAAAACCAGCTGGCCACACTCCGAAGAAGGTCGGAGTAGTATTGAAAACATTTATAAAATTGTGTGACGTACGTGGTACTTTCTACTTAACAAAGCTGAAAACATATAAAGGCGTTCAGACAAAATTTAATATGTTTATTTATACATAGATTTATCGACATCTATAATGAATATCAGAAAACTCTATAAACACCGAAAGCTGAAGAGTCATAAAACGCCTCCACATATTGGTACCTCTATTTCACAGACCATTTGCAAAACGACAAAAACAAAAAGGTGGTTAACTGGCTACAAGCGTGTTTGTAATTACCAATAGTATGCCAAACTTAGGTTGGTACACATAAGAGAATAGAGGAGTTATCCCTCCTAAAGGTCAGACCGTTCCCCAAACCATGTTTACCCGCCGAGCGCGAGGAAAACTTATATGACCGAAATTACAAATATTTTAAAGGAAAATGTGAGAATATGGGGAAATTATGTGGAAACATTGGGGAACATTGGAAATTTTACGGTTGCACGTTACACCTGTGCATTATGAATAGAATATGCATACTACATCAGATCCAATTCGATTTTAGATAGCATCCACAACTTTTTCAGGCCAAATGGTATGATGTAGTGTAAAAACAAACATACATATACATACACACGTATACAATAGCTAAAATATGGTGGTGTGGGATCGGATCGGATGCAATGTGAACACAATTCGAATAGGATCGGTTCGCATAGAATCGGATGAAATGTTAAGACGGCCTAAGGTTGATAATTCATATAGTACTCGCAAGTGCCACACGTCATGATCTTATCGTTGTCACGCCATCACACCGCATGATTAGACGGTTAGCGGTGATGTAAAAGATGAACTATCTTGTATCTTTTTCTCATAATTTTAACAACTTCGTAAAGCATTCACAAAACTAAAAAACTAGTTCTTTTTAATAGCCAACTCAGCTGGAAACGGTGACTGCTAAGAAGGTAAAGCCATCGTCGACTCTTACATTTGCTAATTATGTGCTACTCAAAAGTATATTACATCTGTTTATGGCGAACGTAAATGCTGCAAAATCTTAAAATCAAAATATACTAGCATAAACAGTGTCTCCTGTATTATAATTAATAATTTCTATACATCATGGGTTTCGATATGGGTGTAGAGGGTTGCCAAGGGTCTGGAATCTCCTAGCTATATTTAGCCATGGCGTGCGGCGAAATATTCTAGCTGATAATAACAAAAATTGACGTAAGGTTATCAAAAATTGGGTAAAATTGGAAAAAATGTCTGCCGGAGAAGAATCCACCCTTTCCCTGAGGACCTCCACCCCCGCCGACAGTGTACCCTACAGTAATTCAACGGACTTTTTTAAAACCTGTAATATTCATAGTTTTTTTTAACTTAAATTAATTAAATCTATTTCTGACATTCAGGATAAAAGCATAGATGGAGGTGTTATTAACGTCGTTCGAAAACACTTTTGTGAACCACTAATCCATCAAAATATAAGCCAGTAAGGCAAAAAATCATTGTGACTCTTAACATTCTAAACTATTTTATATTAAATGTAGCTTTTCTATAATTTTATACCTTCATTAAAAATCTATACAGCTATGTCACGAAAATACGTGGCTATATCTGTTGTATGAATCTACAATTGTATATCCTTTTTTTCATTTTTAGCGTCTTCAGTGGCATAAATCTTACAGAAATCTTGGGAGGGGGTCCAACACAGGTGAAGTTTGGAAGACATATACACGAGTTGAATACAACAAACTTTCTCAGCCCTCTTCATGATTGACTTTAGTGAAGCCTGATCGCTTTGCCCGTGCTGTTTCAATTTTACCACAGAAATCTTGTGGGGAGAAGATCCGCCAGCGCCGTGGTCTCCAGAGTTCAAATCTTGGGGGTCCTGACCTTCGGAATCGCTATTTAGTTTCAGCTCTGGATGTGTTTGAGGTATTATATTTAAGTTATGTTTCAGATTTTAATATTCGATGCGTTTAGGATAGCCATATGTTTAGATATGATGTGTTTAAGGTAGCCCAATTTTTAGATTTAATTTTTTAGGAAGACATCTTTTAAATTTGATTTGCTTAAGGAGCCATATACCGATAAAGTATGAAAAGAAGCAACAAACATAACTGGACTAGAACGATAATCACTATATAACAAACTGACTAGAATGAGATGTTTTGTAATTGTTGCTGAAACCAACCACTTGTGACGGTTTAGCGGTATTTGGTTCAAATTTAGGCATGATGTGTACATATAAGGATAGGCACTATGCAGCACGCTCATAACATTGATATTGTGCTAACACAATCTAAGCTAAAGAATAAAGTGCCAAAGCACAACTTTTAAATCAAAGCATATATTTTATGATTTTGTTTGCTATCCATGTATTGCAGGGGATAGCCTTACGTATTGACTTCATCGACGTCCCAGCATTTTCCTATGAAATATTAGACGTAAATATTTTTCCTAATCAAAATCAGATCACATTTTGCTGTAGTCGGGCATATATTCTCAACAAATAGACTAGGTATTTCAACAACGAATACTTTAACCCATTGAACGCATATTGGCCACCGGTGTTGCTGAAATATTAATTTAGAACTGATTAGCCGATAAAAGCGATATTTCTAAATCCAGACGTCCCAAGCTAATAATTAGTATTTTTTCACTGAACTCAATCCTGGTCAAAGGTATTATATTTCAGTTTTGATGGTTGACGCTATATGCTCTTAAATTATCAGTTGTCGTCGTTGGAATCAGTAATTCTGTGGGTCACATTGAGGGTAATGTTCATTGATTTGAACATTCATATCCACTTGTTTACCATAGCTGTTACCAACATTATTCTCCTTATACATTTCGCGAACAGGTATATAAAGGTCGTCAGACCCGGAACTGTATATCTACTTTTAGGATTAAGCGGTTCAATTCTTGTTGGGGATCAGTAACTCGCTATATAGCGGTTAATTGATAAATTTAACATTTCGTATTGCTAAAGTGACCATAGCTGTTGCTAAACATTAACTAAAGTACCATATTTCATTGGCAGGAAACCAGTGATCTCAAAATCCCGATTTTTAGACCAACATGTACGTAAATTTTTGCTTTTAAGTTCCATCACAGCGCACCGAACATAGAGAATAACAGATAATAATTACATTTGATGAAAAATATTCTTTTGGGCCCATATCAGTATTGTTCGCCTTCGTCTGTTGACGAATTTCTCGAATTTCGTCGTGAAATTCTCCCTAATACTAAAATATTGAACTCATAGTAAATATCCGTCTATAATGTATTATATTCTACAGCACTTCATCAAATGCAATCAGTATGGGTGCTTGCAGGAAAAGTAGCTTACCTGATGATGACTCGAATAAAATTGATGTTGCTAACACGGTGATCACAGTGAAGCATCAAGCTTATAGACCTCAGAATCAGTAAAAAAACAAATTTGTTGTTCTGTAAGTACGGTAGAGTGAAAAAATAATTTTCATGAATTTTCAATATTTTTGAAAACTTGTTGTGCTTAAATTATTCCAACTTACAAACTATGTGATGAGTAAGCTGAACACTGTGAATTATCGTAAAACACTTTAGCAGCTTAAAGCGAAGGTTTTAAATGTCATATGTGACCGTATTTCTGTACAAAAAGTAGTTTAAGAATATGTAGATAGACCTTTCTAGGAAAAAAACTTGCGATATAGAAGATAAAATTTAGGTCAGCCAAATTGTGGTTCCAACCGAGCTGTTTAGGTAGAGATGACATAAAATTTCTGCCTAAACATGCGCTAAGGTGCCTATCTCTAAAAACGTTGATAATTGGCGCAACATTTGCCTAGAAAATTAGTAACATGCTAACTGCAGCTGTAGAATTGCAAATTAATTAGTGATTCAAAACTTCGGGTTACAGTTTTTGGTTAGGCGTTAGCATTTGTTAGCAGTCATCCTATTGCTTATTTCCATCAGTTACGTGGTTTTGAAAAAGCTTCCGGGGGGAACAACAGGAAAATCAAACATTGAATAAATTACTTAGTCAACTTGACTCTCTTGGAATTTGTAAGACGATAATTTCACCGAATTATGGTGTGAGATCAATTTGCTACAAATTGCAGAGAAATTAACACAAATACAGACACTTGTATTGCAAATCAATCCTACATCTATTGTGTACCAATTTTAACATGTGTGCTCTTATTAGGTCAACATCAGTTGTAGCAAACTGAGTGCAACAAATAAATGAATTACTTCACATTAATGGCAAATGAATAGTAAGTTCCCAGAATATGTATGATTATTGACATGTTATTTGTATGAACTTACACATAAGAATTGTAAAAAAGATTACAATAACATTGATACTAAACTAAATAAACATAATATATATATAGCAAATTACACTTGATTTACAATTTCAAAAACCTATGGTTACTTGCACATAATTTGTGTGTACTTCTAGACAATATATATGTGTTTTGTTGCCCATCAACTCTTGTTTGAACCTGAACAAACTAAACATATCACAAAATTAAAAACAGTTCAAAAATTATGCAAAACATTCACACATTACCAGTATTTGCTTTTATACAAATGTTTATAAAAGTTCTCACATTAGATATGTTCTATACAAAAGAATATAGACGTTCATACTGTAAATATATTTGATATCATACATATAAATATAAAAATTTATACAATATATATTATTTTTCATACAAATATATATTCAAGTTCATATATTG
>JASANE010011863.1:0-26711 GCA_030248225.1 Trileptium ribeirensis
AGGTGTATCGAATTTAGTAGCACTAACAAATTTTCAAATTTGTGGATTCCATGTAGCGCGCACAAAAATTATGGGAAATTTTATATCTTCCCCTTCAGCTTTAAGGTGAATGAACTATAAGAATTAAAAAGCTATTATGATTAGATCAGTGTTACTCGTTCGGAAGCCAAACAGATAAATCATAGAGCCAATCTCAGAGATCAACAAAAAGTTTTTGCGAACCGCTTGTGAAAAATTCACAAAACAGTCGCGAATAGCAATTGAACAACAGGTTGTTGAATTTTAGCGAACCGTTCGCGAACCATTCGCGAAAATATGCTTATATTTCTGTAGATTGCCATACAAAATTTCCAATAAACCGCTAGTATCGCACAAGAGGGGTGAAAAACAACGACCGTGGTTTTATCCATAGTTATTAGAAGGAAAACAAGTCCTGTGCATGCAAGGAAAAGCAAGTCCTGTTTGAGAAAAGTATTTTATTGGAAAAATGCTATTTCGGTTGGCAAAGTAATGTATTTTTGGAAAAATGTCTTTAACGGTATGTTTTTCTAGCCATGCATGCAGTCACTGAATGACCCTGGACTAGCTCATAAAAACTGTTGAAGTATTTTTTAAATTGTGTTGAGACAAAAAATATTACCAAACCCAGTACAAAAATTGTCAAATTAATCAAAATAACGCCACAAAACTCTCTAAACTATTTCTGAGCGATTCTTTCAAAAATCTGATCCAAATTGTCAAATTAATCAAAATAACGCCACAAAACGCTCTAAACTATTTCTGAGCGATTCTTTCAAAAATCTGATCCAAACTTTAAAAAATCATCTCGGACCACGCTCCGTAAAATAGGCGATATGTCATTTTTTATTTTTAGAAGGCATATTCTGGATCAGTAGTCGTGTGGCGCAGTGATTGCAGCGCAAGTCTCACAATCATGAGGCAGTGTGTTCGAACCCTCCTGTGCACATAAACTTCTTGGGCACCAGACTAAGACCCCGCTGCTCCAGGGTACCCACCTGTCAAATGAGTACGAGCTTGTGCCGAAGATAAACAGGGTTCGCGTATAAAAGCTGGCATCCCTTCACGGCCTGTTCTTCGGCAACTGTGACTGCGATTTCCAGGAAACGAGAGATCAGTACCAACACCCTAAGTATAAACTTGGGGACCTTTAATATTATAGATCGGAAACGACCATAATAAACGAGAGGCACGAGAAAATAGCTTGTCAAGTTTATACAGTATTTGAACCATTTTATGATTGGGCGTAGCTAACTAACCAATAGAGTTATCACGATAATTTTATGAAATAATCGTCCACAGGTGACATTAGAACATGGAAACCATAGGCATATATAGAATCTTTCCAACTGGCGATAAGGAAGACGTTAATGAAAAACGATAATTTGTAACATACTTCTTGAACCCAATAACAAAGCGATGATAGGAAATTATTTAAAAAACTAAAATTTTAATACAAGCCCTGAGGCCGTTGCGCCTATTAGCGACGAGATATCGAAAAATGAAAACCAACGTTCGTTATACCACATAATGATAGTTCAACGTCAAAACTCACCGATAGCTCTTACCACGATTAATCTACGTATTGCGGTTATTTTGGGATACATCGCATCCGCAAATTTTAGCCAACTTCATAAACCGATAAAATTTGGTACCAAAAGCTTCCTTTCGAAAAGCAGTATCGAGTAAACATAATTTAATTTAAAAAATACAACAACCTGTATCAAAAACAAAATTTCAGATATCACGGGGATAAAAATACCGTTATAGTAGGTTCTGTACGCCAACAACTCACAATAGGGGTTCGTTTGTGGATTATGTCCGAGAATCAACAATATATGTATAATAATGAGCTTTGCGTTTGACGTATATACCAACCTAAAACCGCTGGAAACCTTTAAGCACTATATTACTCGTCTGACAGCAGTTAACGAACAGCAGCATCGAATATAATTTGCGTGCCACAAACCCTACAATAAAGCTTATCTTAGGCGCAACAGTCAACGCATAACCAAAGAATTTGCGAAAGAAATTAATAAAGTCTTTCGGTAAATCGGCAGGTGCCATCAGCAGCGTACGGCGGACATTCTTTCATCAACCCCTGCAAAATCCCTTAAAAGCTAGTTATAGCTATGCTGGATTTTGGGTGAACGCACCATCATATTCAACGTACTAAAACAATCTATACAGATCGTTCTAAATACCCTGCAAGCAGAATGTAACAAAGCATTCGAAGATAGGATATGCACTAAAAATCAACTAATATATATAGACCAAACGTGATAAATGCAAAACAATATATTACCAAACAATGACAATCGCCACATTCGGTAAATCGGCCTAGCCAAAACCGGTGAAAATACGTAATATACTCAAGTTGAATTCTATGCAGATCAAAACGTCATCGTATTCAACACAGTTTTTAATACACTCGCTTGAGGGCATAAAATGCAATATCATAACGACAGTTGAAAAATCAATACTTCTGGCATAGGGTCGACGAGTCATATTCGGGACACAAACGAGTGACGTTCAGAAACGTGAGATCTCGATGAGCTAATACCGGTTAGTAATCTTTTTTAATGTGATACTTCTGTCGCAAGGACAGATATGAGCTGCGAGACACACGTAACCGGATAAACAGGTATTTCAAAATCTTACAAACCAGGAGTGGCCATTTTGAATGGGACGCAGTTCTTAGTGTTTAATTAAATGCACATGGTCATGATTTGCTATCGAAGAAAAAATTTGTTGAAATTCATACACTCGAAGATGCGTTATGAGTGACACCGAGATACAAAAAATAGATATTTTCTGAATTTCCCCCTAGCGCTCTTAGTGGAAACTCCTTCTCTTTCGTTTCGACATGCGCTTCAGTAAACTGGTAACACATGGCAACCTGTGTGGATTGAACGAACGAACATCTCGCTCAAGTTTGAGCTAAATCGGTCCAACATTGCAAGTAACTACAGATGATCAAACCTAAATTTAGTCGAATATTACCATCGGGGAGGCTTTGTACCACAACTAGAAGCGAATTTCCCCAGGTGATATGAACTCGAACTTATTCCTGAAAACGCCTGATGGTTGAAGGATGAAATTGGCAGACATCATGAATGAAAGCACGAGATAAGATACGATTTTGAGACATCTGCTTGGCCTCTTCTATAGGATATATACTAGGAAGCATTAGCAGATCGACGCGTTTGAAATCGTTCGGGAGGTGTTTGCGCCAGTTAAGTTTGGAAGCACACTGCGGGCACTGCCAATCAGCAGCATGTCGGCTCCAGAACAGCTTTGGTAGTACGAAGTTTTGATCCATTCTGGCGAGGTGACCGAACCACCGTAGGCGCATTCTATGGATCTGTCGATGGTTGGTATGATGCAGCTAGGGCTGCGGACGTAGCCTTTATTGAAATGACGGTTGAGCTTTTCTTGATTACTTCGCGAAGACATTTGAAACACTACTAGCTGGGAAATGTCGGATTTAATGAATGACCACGACTCTTCTATGAATGAATGAATAGTTCTACAAAATGACACCATTGCCACCTACACAGCTCCAGCGGTTACGGAGATATTACCGGTTTCGTGCATTTTGCGTTTTATGAGCCCTATTTACAACGCTTTTTGACCCAGGTCCTGCATCCCAAAAGAGCCATGTAGCAAAGCATTATTATACAGCGCTATGACGCTTTGTTGCCCTACAAAATCAACCTAACTTGGCTTAGATATATATGCAGCAGTTGCCAAAATACAATCCATAGTGTTTTTTCGAACTCCATTTTGAAACGCGTCGAACCAGCTTGGTCCACATGTACGGTCCGAAGGAGTTGGAATGCGTTATCGCCTCTAAATAAAAGGCACAAAATAGAGATTTTAACATTTCCAATACCCTAGATAATCAGCCCCACCGAAATTGAGCTGTTCGCGTCACTCCAAAAACAAACAACAGATGCCGTCGAAATTTACCGGTTTTACCAGCGAGAACTCTTCGCTACGCTCGTTCCACTCAATACACTCACAATTCAAGTATAATTTTACGTTATCATTTACCTGCTTCATTAAGCGTTTTCGGTGTTATTTCTAGACTTCCAGCAGGGTCAGCAGTGTTTTTCACGACTAAACTCGACGCACCGCGAATGTCCGCATGAACATAAATATCACCTGGACGCATGTATCGTTTCACCAACATTTCGTTTTGCTGCTGATCTCTGCCTGAAATTTATGCGCATTACATTTTTGTTTGCATGGCGCACACTGTGAATACATAATAAGGCAATACAATAACTACTGTCAACATGTTTGAGAAAAATGATTCCTTTATTCGCCCCACGTAATACAGAAAACCGGAAATTATAGAAATTTACCCATTACTATGTGCTTTAATAACTTGAAAATAAAATGTTAAAACATTGTTCCATTCACTCAAGCATAAAACTCAATTTGTGAAATTTTGGGAAAGTTTGCTAAGCTATGGCTAACATTTAGCGCGAAGGTGTACTAGGCAATGTTGGGCAAAATATTGTAGGTTTTGATATTCTGCATTATTGGTAAACCGACATTAGTTTGTTATCACATGGACAAGGAATCATTATGGAGGCATAACAAACAAAAAGCCATTGTGTAGATTACACAACACACAAACGCCATAAGTTTATGCAAACTATCATTGCAATGAAGAGTTAAACTGGCACAAAATAAGGATATCGCCAACTATTCGCTATATTATTTATTGCAAATTAATTCAGTTTGTTCAACTTGTAGGAAGTGATGGCTTGATTTACAATATAAATGACGTATTGTATTTTGTTGCAAATTAATACGACCCTTTCTACCCTTTTCAATTCGACCGGTGATCAAGGATGCGACAAGGGGAAATGTGGGATAAATCCAGAGCTGGAAAATTTTTGCGAATTATTTGTCAACGGTATCCTCTGTCGATTGTACCAAATTAAGTTCCGCGCCCATTTGTTGAAACTATGCCAATAATCGCCGACATTATATAATCATACATGCTCACAGGGGAACGGGAGTTTATCCCCCCATGAGGCCGGACCCCATCGAGTTTGCCTATTATCGGCGATACATCCCTCTCGAGAGGTAGCCTGATCACACTTAAGCTCCGCACCACCAATGCCAAGGTAAGCGGAAAATTTTGGACAAACATAGGTAAAAGCTGGGGGAAATAAGCGAAAATTCGGGAAAATTTCCAAAAATCGGAGAAACTTAGCAAAAATTAAAAAAATTTGAATCCCAAAATTTTTCGAAAATTTATCCCCCTTTGTGAACCTCCACCGCCGACCAGCTGATCTCCCTGGAGAGGCCGAAGTTCATCTCCGAAGCACCCGCTATCCCTCTGGAATTTGGAACTACTTGAATTTATGAATATAGTATGCCATCCCACCAGCAAAATCTGGGCGTGTCGCTGTCGGTCGTATTGGTCACCGGACTACAGGATTTTCCGATTCATCCTTTTGTGACTACGCTGTTTTTATCTGGTAAGTCCTTAAGCGATTTATAAATAAATTCTGTAAGTTTAGTTGTTCCAGCTCTGTCTGGGGTATATTATTTCTTGGTAAATGTCCCAGTTTGCGGGCAAGCGGTACATTTTCCCGTTTTTAACCCGTCTTAAGAAGCTACGCCGATAATAGGAAATGTCCTGTTGTTTCGGTATAAAATCTGTAAGAATGTTGGTTAAATAATACAACTGTAATGAAACAGAAGCTAGTCTTATTGCCTAGGTGGTGAAATTCTGGGTGTTGAATATATGTAATACAGCATGTACACAGTTATATTGAGCATTACATTACAAAATGAGCCAGCCACTGAATATCAACAACGTTGCTTGAATAGTTGATATTATATAACAATTATTGTACTCGCAATTTGCAAGTGCATAGAGGATAAATTTCTCTCCAAAGTGAAACCAAAAACATCTATATAGCTTGTGCGGTTGAAGATATATTATCATTTTTGTGTACTATGGGTCCCATGAGCCCATTGAATGATCCAACCTTGCAGTGTAAATAATAGCAACAGCAGCACACCTTTTTCAGCTGCATAGATGATGAATCGCTCTCAAAGTGAGACCAAAAACACTTACAGAGCTCCAGTGTTTGCGCCAGATATTACCATTTCCTTTTTGGTTTCATGGGCCCATTTTAGAACTCTTTTTGACCCATATATTGCATGCTAAGGGAACCGCGCAGGAAAGCACAATGTACACACTTTATGATGCTAATTTTCTATACAAAATGAGCCCAATCTAATTCAGATACCTACACCGGTTACCGAGTTACAACAAATGACGTGATTTTTTGAGGCCGTTCGGGACCTTATCCGAGCCAAGATGTTGGAATTGCACATATCATGGAGCACAATAATAGAAATTGCAGTCTTTGACGCGAGCTACCGGGCAAGTCCATCAGCCGAGGCGAAGTTGAGTAATGCATGGTACTCCCAAAAACTTAAAAACGGGCACTGTCGAAGTGTACCACTCTCTGACCAGTGAAAATACTTCGATACGCTCATTCCACTCACTATAATCAGAATTCAATAAAGAATAAATTTGTAGTAAGAAACTAGAAACAAATATTTTAGCAATAAAATTACCTCCAACAACAAGGTAATTTTCAGACGATATAAACCAAAAAAACTTTTCGAACCAATACGTTTTCCGTGTTTTGTTTATACTTGTCTTTACTTGAACCTGAAACAAATACATTAAGACATGTGATATGCTTGGAACAGTACACCCAACAGCTTCAGCTTACGAAACGCTCAATTTGTTGCGATGTCTCCCTGCGATCAAACACGAAAATTTTTCCAAATCTTTCAAGAGATAACATTGAGGTTAGCCCTTCAGACTTGACACTGGCAAAGTTAATAAATTCTGCTACTTCAAAAGTATGTGGTTGCAACTTTGACAACTGGAGTGATACCGGATCACAAACATTGCACACGAGTAAGTGACCGTAGAAACTAAAAGAAAAAACAATCATGACTACTGAAATTAGTGCGAACTGCTCGTATTGAAGCTTATTCAATCCTGTTAACTGACAAGCAACCACATAGCAACACACATAGCGACTTACAATGATAGCCAGAAACGACATTTGCATTTCGAGCGAGTGACTGGCGAGCGAGCCTTGAGCAACTTTCGACTTAGCAGCAATCAATTTTGGCAAGCAGAGCATGTTTCATGCAGTTTTGTATTACCGTGCACAATAAAAAGAAGTTAAGCGCAAGTATAATCGTTTTCATCGTTGCCAATTTAAGTGAACTAAGCAAAAACCGATTTAAACACAAAATACACCATACATAAATATTTCACGCAATAATAAAATCTGTCATTTGCCAGGGTTTTTTTCAAAACGGACCCTGGGTCCAACTTGGGTCCAACAAATCTCTTTTGGGTCCATACCTTAAACACTGCGTCCAGACTTACATTTTTGGCTCGATATTTTCATGAATTTTTACACAATACAGAAACGTAATTACATAGCCAGACAAAATTTACACCACCTCTAACTGCAAAAGATTGGCCCATATTTCATGTACGCTTTTGTCAGGTGCAGAGCATCTGTGGTTTGTGCAGTTCCACCAGGGCCATCCATGAAACCAGCAGCAAGCAACTATATACACATGAAAGCACTAACGGCTGAAAGCCTGCACTTTGTAATAGAATTTATTAGCAGACCCTATGTCTCCGAAGCCGAAACTGCCGTGGGTACAGCAAAGAATTTTTGGGTCCACGTAAAAATATTCTGGTCCAGACCCACCTATGGGCCCAAACACCTAGTTTACAATGCTTTCGGCCCAACACAAAAAATCATTCTGAACTGATATTGCATCTGAGTTATTGTCAGTGTTATATTTAAACATTTCTGAAGTGGCTAAAATTAATACCAGATAACAGTATTGTCCCACCACATTATGCAGTGTTTGTCGCTGTCAAATACAATTTCTCTTGTATCTACCTTATCACTATTTTTGTTAGTTTCAGCCGTTCCGTTTAGTTGTTCGCTAACTCCGTTAATTCAACCAAGCATATATTATTCGGTTTAGTTGTGATTGGTCTTTAAAAACATTTTTGTGATTACTTGGTTATCCATTTTATAACTCAGCACAAAATGAGTGTGAATGTGTATGTGATTGTTATAATGGTAAAACACAATAAAACCATATTTTTAAATGAAAATGACAGTATTGTTAAATTTACTACAACGTTGAAAGATGTACTAAATGCTTCACAATGGCTTTCTGTTAGTTTGAAATGCAGTTCAGCCTGGTTTTACACGTTTTGGCAACCAAAATATAAATACTGTTCCAACACATACGTACAACTATTATACGCCGACTTATCATGCGCTGGGCAATTTCACAAATAACGAAAGTATAAAACAAACCACGCATATACAGCGGCACTTTAGCGCGTAGCTACCGACATACCTGTTTTAGGGTATTTGCGGCTTTCTGTTCCGCCGACTTCAGCGCCTTTTTTGATGCCTGCAGGGTTTTTTGTTCTTTCACCGCAGCCTGTTTCTTATTATCAAAATACTTTCGGGCATTGGCATAAGCACCAAGTGACAAATCAATATCAACCAATAAACCGCGTTTCGAGACATCTTCGATTGGTTCGGAGCTTTTTGCATCGCGTACTTTTTTCTTTTCCTCAAACACTTTGTCGTCGTGATCCTGATCCTCTGTTGATAGAATTAGCACTTATTTATAACCAGTAGCTTCTACTATGAGGCAACATCTTAATGAAAAATGTAAAACTTTTATGGTCTGGGTAACCATATTTAGCAGTGCATGTGACAAAGTCTATTTGCTTCTCAGAAAATAACACTGATAAATCCATCAAACCTAACACAAGCCAGTTCATAAAATTAGCATTTATAACCATTATGCTGTTGTAGTATGAGTTGAAGGTTTTATAAAAATGCAAATACGTTAGTCTAGGTAACCTATATTTGGCAGTGAAGTGACAATGTATTTTCCAACGGGTAGTAATATTGATGAAAGAAACATTAGTTCTGTGAAAAATCCAAACCAATTTTTGTGGCATGTGAATATCTAACTAAACTGTACTGACGCAACTATGTACCGTAACGAAATTACAAAATGCATTTAGGGATTTCAAAATAAAAAGCTGACATATTGTCATACAACCTTCCAATAGAACAATCTGGAGCGGAAAAACGGAAAAAAGGAAACAAGAACGGTCACACAGAACGCAACTTCAGCCATTATCGGAAACAAATATATCTCTCAGCTCGCTTCGCCAGCTCCGAGGAGATAAATGCCGTGTTGGCAAGCATGTAACGGCATAAACAAAATTCACGAAAGTAATGGAAAACAGTATGTACATACAGCCCCAGCAATGAACGCTAGCACTAACCTGATAGCTGCACGAATTAAACAAAGTTTCGATTCATGTCAGAACGTTAATCCTTCCTTGCATAGCGTCACACGTGTGTGAATGCCTACATTGCGACGTAATATACTAGTCGAGTTTGTCGCGCGGCGTGTGTTTGCACGTGCGTTATTGTTCGCTTGCTGCGAGGTTCCTTAAGGAACCGAGCAATAGCGCGTTAATAACATAGTGGCTAACGTACAAGACTCTGCCGCCGCGGAAAAAGTTTGTTCAACAATATACAAAATACACAATAATTCATGCGGGTAAGGTTAAATGGATGTTGACCAGCCATAATATTTTTACCGTTTAAATTTGGAGCAGCACTGATACCGTAATCGCGGCGTGTTTAGCTTCCGCTCTTAAAATAAGCAAATACTATCGATCAGGATCAGTTTCAGCTCACTTAAAGATCACGCAGCAACATAGGAATAATCAATAACTGTTGTTATATACACGAAGCCGACAATTACCGCAACTACAAGTGATATGTTAAAGCTATGCCGTCTCTATTATGGGGGCGTGAGGGATCCCCCACTCGGCGATTTCACCACCCCACTCGCCAAAATCTACAATGTTAGATATTTATTTGGAACACACAGAAAATAAGGGGTAGGAAAGACTTGTTAGGAGCGTCGGGGTGATCGAAAACAGGCAGTTACGCCTTCTAACGATGCCATCAGTGCCAAAAGATGTGTACACATACAAGAAAATTAGCCAAATACACGCGTAAAAGTTTCGCCCCCCCACTGGAGATTTACCCCTAAGAATGAACATGGGCCCCAGGGAAATCCCCACTTTTCGTCGGCAAGTGGAAAGGCCAGAAGCTTACCATTATTTACCTGTTTAGGTTATCTAGCACAAGACAAAAGTGTGCTTAGTGCTTTAAATGTAAGTTAAGTAAAATAAGTAAACTCCAGCTCCCCGCACGAGGAGACTAAGATCATAGTTTACAACTTAAATTTGGAATGATACAATACATACCAGGCAGCGATTCTTCATTGACTGACGAGCGACAATACGGATCTTTAAGAAAAAGAGTGATATGATCAGTCTGAAGCTTTAGTTTTTTGATTGCGCCAGCAACAGGATCGCCTTGTTTCGTAGCGTCGACAACCAATTCTTCAATTTCCGACCAACCGATCTGATTTGCTACGGCACTACGAACGACAAAAATTGCCCGTTCAACTAGCTCGGTATTCAGTTCAATGAGAGCAGCCTTCTGAGCCTAAAAAGCACAACGTTAAAACAACTATTTATTGTAAGTCACCGCATCGGCAAGTAATAGTATTGATTGTGATAGGATCATGTAATGGCCAGTTAATCGTTATCAGCAATCTGACCCCTTGTATGCGGTATATAATTTAGTATATACTGCCTTTATAAAATCGCCGACACTGGTACCAAAAAAGCACTAGTGACTGTGCAATTGTCTCAAGACCGAAACTGTCAGAATTCACAGATTGTGGAGGAATATAAATGTAGGTATGTATAATGTAATCAGTCACAGAACTAATAGCAACAACACAATCGCCTGTGCCCCAAATATGTATATAACCATACCAAATGTCATAATGCGGCAGTGTACTAAGAGATAACTCTGCGTTCATTATCAGCAGAACCTTATAATTATAGCGTCGGTTTACAACAGACTACAGTTCAACATACCTGAACAGTTTGCGCTGACTGTAATTCGTGTAATCGTTTATCGTGATCTTTCCGAATATTATCCAGTTTCTTTAACGCTGTTCGCTCTTGTTGCAATGCCTTCAGGTCGAGTTTTTGAGATTCCATCTGCGAAAAGAATTCGTCAACTGCTTTGCTAAACGAGTCAAAACGGTCATACAGTCGCTTCGCGTACTGATTCCACAGGTAAGGATGGAATTCTTGATATGTTTTAACATCGACAGATACTGTTGAATCAGAGTGGGTGGCAGACGATATTTGTTTCTGTTTCTTTTCCACTTTATAATTAATGTAGCCATCTGAAAAATACGAAAAACACTTTTATTATCAATTAGTTTAACAGAAGATAATTGTTATTTTCAGGCTGGTATGACCTTCAGCGTGTGTTTTAGCACGTGATATGGAAAGTCAAATTTCAGTCAGTCATAATTTTTATATAGTTCGCATTTGTCCAAAATGTTTTTGGATTTAATGAAACTATTGTGATTATTAGACAACTCTGCATTCCCAGCAACCACTAGAAGATAGGTCATCCACGATTGCGCAGCGAGCGGTACCGCTGCCACCAAGCGACGTTTACCGTCACACATGTGTTCAAACAAATCAACTCATCATTTTTGCCAGCCTCGAAAACCTTTATTTCACAAATTACACCATTAGATTGAAACCAACAAAATCATGCGTAAATCCAAGGGTCCCGCGGCATGCAGTATCATGCAAAAAGTATATATTGGTCAGATACATTCGATGAAGCATCTCATTATTTGAAGCATCTTCGAAAACATTTATACCCACAAATGCAAGAAATTATATATAAGTTGAAAATCCCGGAATTATGCATGGTTCATGGGGGGTCCCTGGGGATAGAGTAGCAACACAAAAAGGATACATCGTCAAAGATACGTTTAAATGAATCATTCCATCGTTTTCTGCATTCTCGAAAACCTTTACATTAAAACGCAGCAAATATTATAACATTACGTTGAAAATAATTACGAAATCATGCATATCTCAAGGGTGGTCGTTGGGGACAGAGTAGCATTGCAAAAAGGGTACATCGGTCACAGATACGTTTAACAGAATCACTCCATCGTTTCCAGCATCCTCGCAAATCTTTATAACCATAAATACCACAAATATTATAACATTACGTTGAAAATCACGAAATAAAGCATGGCTCAAGGAAGAAGAGTCCCGTGGGATACAGTACGATGTCAAAAAATACAAATCGATCACCGATAAACTCAAATGAGTCACTTAATCGTTTTCAGCATGCTAGAAAACCTGTACAACCACAAATGCAACAAATTATAACATTAGGTTGAAAATCACTGATTCATGCTTATCTCAAGGCCGCGGGGAACACCTGAGGATAGAGTAGAATTCCTAGAAGGGTACATTGGTCACATATACGTTTAAATGAATCATTGTATCGTTTTAACATCCCAAACCACAAACGCTACAAATATTATAACATTACATTGAAAATCACGAAACCATGCATGGCTCAAGGAGAGAGGATCCATGGGATACAGTACCATTCTAAAAAGATTCATCGGTCACAGATACAGTCAAATAAACTACTTTATCGTTTTCAACTTCCTTTAAAATTTTTCTAATGGCAGATGCAACAAAATGTGGCATTATATAGAAAATCACAAAATCATGGATACTTGGTGGGGGTCCTAGGTATGCAGATGCAGTACCAATCCAAAAACGCAAAAGCTACTCCGGCCACAGATACGTTCAAATGAATGGCTCCATTGTTTTAGTGGCCTCTAAAAGCTTTATAGTGACTATATAATGTTTATTAACGATTATCTCAAAATATGTTACATAAAGGGATAAAATGGGTCCATTTGGGACCCCATTTTCTGTCCGTATCCCTTATCCGTGATTTTGACAAACAAGTGTTGGTCAACAGAGTTGTAGATTTTAAGCAGGCGAAACTAAAAGATGTGCAGCCTGGGTTTTGAGATGTAGCTAAAACGCATTTTGTCGGTCACAAAAGTTGAGGGGGTATCTTCTTTAGGAGATACCATATCCCATGTGCGGGCTCTATAGATAAACCCTATATGGTGTCACGTGCCAGCTTATAAACTATCATATGCATTAGACCCTATTGTAATGTCTTCATTTGTTAAAGAGATATTTAGAAAATCTGTCGGGACGGACACAGCAATATTTATAAGCGCGCAAACAAATAAAAATGCTTGCTCTTTTCGATCGCTGCGAAATTATATTGCTGGACATACGTACCGTCAGCGGCTTTACAAGGTAACTAAAATTTTGAACGGAGCGCAAATTTCGTAAATTTGGCAAATTTCGGAGCGCGCTAATTCATTAATCAAGGTTTATTTGTGCGAAGCATACGTAGTTAGTTCCTATTGAAAAATGTTCCACAATTTATGTAAGAGGCGAAGTGCTTCTCCGTTATAGATATGGTCTATTTTAGACATAAATTTACACTGTATGGCAATACAAATTTTCAACTTTGGCTTGTTTGATTAGGACCAAGCAACTATTCATATTGGTGTGACGGAATGAAGGATTTTTGTAACGGATCGAGCGGAGTTTCCATATATCGCTTTGCTAGGGGCAAAAACGTAGAAATATGTTTTTGTCCGACTGTGGACATCATAATTCATCCCCGGATGGATGGATCTTCACAAGTTTTTTACTTGATCACAAATTCAGTCTATTTGTATCCCTTCAATAGACGCTAAGGACGCCGACAATGTCTTGTGTGCCAAAATGAGCATCAAAGGGTGAAGGGTCACATTTTTGAAATTTGAGCATTCAGGTTTCCATCTTCCGCGACGTATATCTCGAAATAGAGACGTTGCAGCGAAAAACTACAAAATGCTCTCATAGAGAGCGACAACATTGCTGTTATGCATTTTTGTTAAGGCTGCCATTTTCAAGCTATAAGCCAATGTTTAAAAAATAACAAAATTGTGAAAATTTTAAAATTTCTACAAAACAAGTTTTTTACTTGTTAAGGTGAACTAAGAGATTATAGGGTTATCAAACTCGTTAAACAAGGTTTCATTATTTTAACACATTGGCTGATATATTTACCCTGTGGGACGATGTTTTAGCAAAATTTAGTAAATTTTGACACCAAAAATAGTCCATTTTGCCACTTTTCCAATATATGTACGTCAATTGGACATGTATATAGGTTTTTGAGGTTATTAAATGCAACAAAAGCAATGGTATGCATCAAATAACGTAAATCTTCGTGGACCCTGCTACGTTAAAATCACTCTTCCAATTATTTTTATAAAATGTTGTGACTTATAAAATTCTAAAGTTTAACTTTTTGGTCATTTGAAGAAGAAATAATGGGTTTTCCGGTTTTGATATATCACTAAAACGACCATAGTGTTGACGCTGAAGTACAACTGCCAGTGTGTAATTGCTATTATGGGACTTTAAACGGGCTTATGGACCTGAATTTCGCACAACAAAAAGATTAATAAGCACAGAGTAGTCACACTCGCTCCGTTTCCCCTCGCTTTAGGAGTTACTAGTATTACAATGATGCAGGGGACACAGCCGTTTTGGAGCTGGCACCTGAGGCACTTTACACCAAGCCTGCCAAAAATAGTGATATGCCGACTTGTCAGCGAACCAGACTAACAAAATTTCGCATCAGGTGCAAAGCAATTACAGGAATTGTACGTTATATTTGTACTTGCGTTCCTGAGACAGCAATATTCAAACATTTCTGAACGTCGCGCATTAGTGCATTTGCACTATAACTATTTCTAGTGATTAGCTGAATTTAGATGAAGACCTATCAATATTAATATAGATATGAGAGACGTGTAGCTGTTGCAAGCTTATGTAATATATTTATCTTTGTGTTCAATAACTACAGTCGTGGCCAGAAATACGTGCAAAATAATAGATCGAAGTCCATCGAAATGTCGATCGGTTGCGATTAAAAGAAATTTCAATCGGTTGCGATTAAAAGAAATTTCGATCGATTGCGATTAAAAGAAAATTTCGATCGTTTGCGATTTCGTTCATTTTCGATTTTGGCCACGACTGTACTATCATTGCCTAACAGCTATAAAAATAATACTTTAATTTTTTTCCTTTCAATTTATTTTTACGACCAATCATTCCACAGCATCCATTAAACTCAAGATTATAATTTCAACGTTACTGTATGGCTGATTTAATTAAAATAAGCCGAAGCGTTTGTCAAATTTAGCCCATAATGACAGGCGAATAAAGGCAGACGAATCTTGAATCGAATTTTAGGGTACTATTGAAGTCATTGTTCAATTTGTACAACACGACCGTGGTCAAAATTCACATTTTTTATATTTTCTTGTCGCGTTTTATGTACTTGATGTTAATGACTAACACTTGGTGATGAAGAAGTAACAGAAAATAAATAGCTTGGGAAGAAATATTGTAGCGCTGTTTGCGGTTTATCAGGTCCGATACGTTTGCTGTGCACAATTCTTGTTACGTGCTCGGAAGCCAGCGGACCAGGTTTGATAAAATGCATCTGTTAAAACAGTACGCTTCGGCGCTAGCAAAAAAACTAATATAGAGTTCAAAATCGAAATTAATGTCTCAGCCTGATGGACAGTCGATTGCAATTTTTGTATATAACGTTTTCAATTCATTATTGGTCTTTCAATCAATAACGTTCGCGCAGCAAAAAGACACAATAAGAATTATTTGCAAGATTTATTAAAGAAGCAAACATAATAGCAACCGCTGGTTAATCGATAAGCTGACGTATCACGAGATAAATTTATTATTGTCTTAGTGATTAGCCTAAATTTAATAAGCTCTGGATACAGCAATAACAGACAATAAATTTACTACTGCTCAGTTACAGACAGATTCCTGTAAAACGAAAAACAAATACCGAAGCAGTGATCACTTTCGTAAATTTGGTCAAATAATTCAGTAGAAGAACGTAGTGCAAGCATGAGTTTGTCCATATAGTCGCTATCTGCGTTATTTTGAGCAGTGATGGATGAATTTCCGTCCAGACCAACATCAGCTAGGCAATGCTCGAGCAATGACGCTCCATAAGGCACAAATGGATTCAGCAGCCGTTTTAAATTATCACCCTTTCTCGCGCCGCATAAAATCTTTTCCAACGATTCCCGCGACAAAGCCTGCTGTGTTTCCTCTGATTTGTACTTCCGGGCATTTTCTAATGGATACGTTTCGCGAACGGCAAATCGTACATCGGTATCCTTGTCAGTCCGGGGCCGCAGTATAGTCAAAATACTATATGTGCTATCGGTGAGCACAATGTTACCGCGATCATACAATTCAACAATCACATGACAAGCTACGTCGCCTGAACCAAATTGAAAATCTACGATTCGATCAATACCTGTAAAAAGGCAATGTAAAAACGCTTTGCTAAAGAGGTCTCTAGTGTTTCTTTGCAAACATAATGCCCAAACAAAGCTGATGGCTTCTCCAAACTACTAAAATTATACCTCACTAATGACATGTTGGTTCTCCCAATTCGGAACTGGGACGACCGGAGCTTTCACGGGTATAGGAAGGTAGTTAGATACTGCAAATAGTGCTCACGAAGTCACTAGAATGCCCCGTTGAACCAAATTTCCTTTTAGCAGACCTAAATTGCCCTATGCTAGATTCAGATACAAAAAAAATCGAATTTTTGGGCACTAGAAACACGATTAGCCTGATTTTAGGAGTATAGGAAAGTAGCTTATTTGTCGTTAAGAAACATTCATTAAGAAACAGTTCATTAAGAAACAAAATATTCTATTTATTGTATACTATGCTTAATGTTAGCGCTTTCAATTCCAAAAATTTTCGTTATATATCGGTTGTTGTATAATCAGGACATGATAATTATTACATGTACAATGTGAAATACAACCGCTGCCTTGTTACCATAATACAGTATATGTGTATTTGTGCACTCATTCAAAATTAAATCCTTATTTAAACACTTCTTTTGCACAGTGTTGGGCATAAATTTTGTAAAACACTATACATTTGGCCAAGATTTGTATTGGTTATATATTTAACTTTTATATTACAGTGTCAAAATTTATTTCTCACCATAATTCGTACTATATAAGTTCAACTGCCGCATTTACAATAAAATATATTGATAAATTACAGCGAGATTCCGGCATTTTTATCTTCGACGGCAATAAGATATAAAAAGATCGCACCTTTTACGCTTATGGGATTTGAATTTATGAAAGGCAACATATTTCAAATACAAAATATGGGTAACCTTCCTAAATCTTCAATACATCGTAACGTTGAACAATGTGCATTGAATAGTGTGCTCTGATGGTGGATCGATTGCAAGTCTAGAGAAAGGAGGAAATTCAAATTTACGTTGTCAGTGGTATCCGCGCGCGTCAGTAACCAAAAACTGTGGGTTCAAAGCCGTTCAAAAGTCCCTGTGATACTGTCGAAGATTTCTGAAAATATGAATAATGAATATGAATAATTCTGTCTTGAAGCCTCAATTTTCGATGCGAGGCTGTGTCGCGAGATATGAGTTGCGAAACACTGGCACTCGTATGGCCAGTTTTGACAAAGAACCCTTAAAATACCTGTTTTTGTCATTTTGACTCAGAAGATGGTGTCGGAGCTGTTCGCGTTAACCTAAAGGGCACACACACGTCACCTTTGCTACGGAACAAAAAATTTGTCGAAATCGTCAATCTGAAAATGAGTTATGATTGACAGAAATAGACAAAAAAGAAATTACAAAGAAATTTTTACGAATTTCCTCCTAGCGCCTTCAATGGAAACTCCGATCGCTTCGCTCGCTGCGTTTCGATTAACAATGTACAAATTATGCACCTCGAACTAAACATTAACAATCATGATTTTGGATAAGCTCAAAAACATCGTTAAACTCTGCGATATAGTACTGGACTACATTCCTCTAGGAAACCCTTAACACTAAAATTAGTATCATTTTACAAAAATTTGTAGTGACTGCAAACCTCAACGCGTATGCGCATCACCTGTCACCTGATGCCCTATCAAGGACGAGAGGGCGCCATAATTCTAGAGATACAGATTCTTTGTCATTGTTGACGATCGCGTACGATAGCGACAACTTCAATGGCCCAGCAGCGCTTCGGAATATATCAAAACGCCGGTTTCAGATCCTTGGCTACGGGCTTCGTCAAGGTCAGGGAGACATGTCCTCTTGGCCTCTTCCAGCCAACGGGTGCGCTATAGAAAAAGAGTCTGCGCGGAATGCGACAATCGCTCATGCGGAAAATGTGTCCGAATAGGCACAACCTCTGAGATTTAACAACTTCGTAAAGCGATTTCGAATGACCTCAGGAATCAAGGATAGTGACGGCTTGTACATGTCCTGCCTTACGTCCCGAGGATTCGTTGGCGGCAGAAGTTTTTGAAGAACTCAGGTGTTTTGATGTCGCTTGTTCTCACCGGCCAGGTGGAGCTTCCGTATAGCAGTACCGGACGGATAGCATGTCACAGATTCACATTTTGGTACGAAGGGTGATTGTATTCGATGTTGTTAAGCCGTCCAAATGCACTACGATATTTAGCTTTGCGGCAGGCAATCACTTCGGATACGCCGCAGGACGCTGAGATAACACTGCTAAAATAACAGAAGGCGGATACGATTTCTAGCACATCTCTGATGCTGGATCTGCGAGGAGGCCTGTTTGGACAGTAGTCCATCATCTTCGTCTTCGCTGTGCTGATAATCAGTCCACGTTTGCGGACAAACATGTCCATACGGTTCAGGAGTGACTACAGCCCTTCTTCGCATTCTGCGGCAACAGCTATGTCATCGGCATAATCTGCGCCATAAAAACGATTTTCCCTTCTTTCTTTCTTTTAGAGCCTTCGCCCCCCGTGGGAGCATGGTCCTTCCTTGGTCACTGACGTTGGCACGATCGTTAATGTCTCGCCACAATTCGGGCACGGTTTCCATTTCTGAACGTAGACGCGGGCTGGTGGTTGGCCCTGGTGTGGAACCGCCCCCCGCCCCTGTTTGCACCTTCCTCTTCCGTGGCTGTGCAAGAGCGGCGATGTCTGGCAATGTCATGCTTTTGAGACCCAAGTCCCACATTTCTCACACTAACGCATCGTTGGGTCGTCTGTTTTAGTTCCTCCATAGGACTTTACGTGGTTTTGCAAGGCGGTATCGGTTTTAAATACGTCGCTACACTTCGGGCATTGGAAAGTTCGATGTTGCTGACTGTCGGTATGGATTTTCCTGGTGGGCAACTAATCCGGCTCTGCACTTGCAGGTTTTCCCGCATCCATCATACTTGCTGGTTCTAGTGTCCTCATCGGTTAAGTCCCGATATTGTGATCGTATATATTCCGGCTGGTGTGTCTTATTGGTTGCCTTGAGCAAGCTCGCATCTTTCTAAATATGACATCCTGCCATGGACAATCCTTTTCTAGCTTGGCCGAGCGGTCGCGAGTTGTCCAACATCCAACCAGTCTACTCCAGTTTAATTGAGAAGAAGTTTCCGGTAGAGCACCGTTTTTCTTTTCCTGCCTTTGGTTTTCCCATGTGCTTCGAGGCCAGCATACCACCCTAGTACCGCGGCTTTCGTCTGTCAAAAATTTTCCCTTCGTTGTGAAATGACACCCCATCGTCCTCGTCGAGGCGCGCTCAATAACCCAGCCAACGCAGTAGTTAAAATGGGTTGGAAACAGGATGGAGCCTAATGGTGGAAATTACCTTTTTCAATATTCTGTCTACTGCTAGCACCTTGTAAACGATGTTCGATGAACGAAGTCGAAGGCAGCTTTAAAATTAACGAAGGCCACATAAGCTGGCAGCCTAAATTCGTGTTGTTTCTGCAGAAGGCAACTGAAGCTAATTATTTGGTCGACGGTGCTGCGACCTGACCTGAAGCCGCATTGTTCTTCTCGGGTGATTTTTATCGATTGTCTTTACATCGGTTGGCAATCACAGCTTCATGAACCTTGAGCGCTGTGCTAAGAAACTGAGATGCCATGATAGTTACTGCAAATTGACTTGTCCCCTTTCTTGTGGAAAGGTACCAAGACGACAGTCCTTCATTCCTCGGGAATTTGTTGACTTTGCCAAACTGTGCGAAACAGAAATTGGATGCTGCTGGACAGCTAATTGCTGCCCGGTTTCAATGCTCCGGATCTGGCTGAGACTGGCTGCGCGACCGGGTAGTAAGCTTTGGATTGTCTTATCTATTTCAACCAATCATGTTGGTTCTTTGTCATTTTCGGAGCTGTATTATCCCTTGAAGTCGACATCATCGTCGCAAGTGGTGATGCCACTCTTGATTGATTGTGCAATGTTTGAAAACCTTCCGTCGTTCTATCTGTTTGCTCACAGTCACAGGAGTAGTACCGTTGGAGTCTGTGATAACACCGTGCTTGCTGGAACGAAGCACATCATTGACCAATGAGCTTATAGGACCTCTTCTGATCATCTACAATGGACGCTGTGCTCATTTTTTTGCCAAATCGTTGTACATGGTCTCCTTATCGGACTCGATTCTTTAGTGAAGCTGCTTCCTAAGGATTGAAGACTTTTTATTAACGGCAAGAGTCGGTTGGCAGAGAGCCCTGGTCAGTTTATCTGCAGCTTCAACGGATGGCTGTCAGACAAATCTGACCCGTGTTTTCGATTTCCGACAGGGTACTGTGGTCTTTGCAGCGCCGATGATACATTCCTTTACAGAGTTCCAATTGTCGGTAACGCTCTGATCTTCCGCACTTCTTAGTGCCTCGAATCTGTTACCTAGTTCCAGGCGATACCAGTACGCAATCCTTGGATCGTTAAGCAGGATGGTACTGAGGATTGGAGTCCGTTTTTCGATGATAGCGGGATTAAAGTCTAAGCTTATCATCGCATTAAGTAGGCCGTGGTTCGACGGTAGTGATCAGCCCCAGAAAGTACGACAGTTTTTGACTGAAGACTTGAACCTTCGGCTGGTCATCTTGTGGTCGAGCTTGATATACTTTAACGAAGGCCATCACCAACTTTATAAATACGATTCCTTTTGTTTGAGGTTTGTGCTGGCGATAGACAAATGGTTTTAACTTCTGATGGCTGAAAGTAGACGTAGCCTATTATTGGTGCGATTACCAACAGAGTAAGGCCCGAATACGCATTCTTTGTGGTTTCTTTGTCTGCGATGGTCAAACGCGTTGTAGAACTCATCTTTTGCTTCGCCGCTGTTATCATCAGCTGGCTAATACCCAACGATAACTGTTATGTTAATTGGCTTTACAGCAAGATATATAGCTTCCACGCACGAGCTGGCTGGGGACCATTTCAGAAAGAGATCAAAGGTATTGGCTTTAATGGCAAATCCAACTCCAAGTTGCTCGCCATTCTCTTCGCCGATATACATACATTATTTATTCTATAATGCGCCTCGGGTTACTGCGCATCTACAAGTGTCCCACTGCCTAGTAGTCTGAGCTCCAACAAGGTCGCGACGTCAAATCGCTTGCGCGCTGGCCACGTAGCTAGCAACTCTGGATACTCATCCTTCAGCAGGGTTCGTACATTCCAAACCCTAACTTAAGTTCACTCTTCGTTAGCTGAGGATTGTTTGTTGGCCTTCGCCCAGTTTTCACGCCACGGGCGACATGCTGGCGCGCGCTGTTTACCCAGGATAGAATAATCATAGGGCACAATAGTGTTTGAAGCATTTTAAGTGGGTTTCCTGTCTCACACCCACCATCAGCTGATAGGATGCTCCATGTTCCTCTACCAAGTATCGACACCTGCTGTGCGTGCGGACACAAATAGCGGTGTAGCCATAAAATAGCCTTTGGATTTGATACAGACCCTTCCGCTAGCCGCCTAACAATGGCGAATTCCAACCAATATGATGTGGAGCGCCCAGAGTCGGGTTGTGATGACCGTGGGAGCTGTGGATAATCGACCTGGCGTTACGCTAAGGTCAGCCATCCATATGCCGAGCTCATTCGGTACCCAGTGATAGCAAAGGCAGAGAACCTCAGCATACATCTCGCGTTAGCCGACACTAAACCCGATTAAAGCCCTTTGCTAGGTTGTGCCCTTTCGCGTAATGTGAGGCTATTTAACCATCACTGATAGCCGTTTACCATCTGCCACCACGGGGAAGTGTGATCTTCCGAAGAACAGGGCAGATTAGCATCATCGTAACCATTATATTTCGAAAAATATATTGTACTATTCATCGCATAAAAATGGTATATCAACTTATAGTGTGAATTATTGTTGTGGTGGTTACTAATAACTTAAAAGAACATGCAGCGACAATTATTTTGACAAAGTAAAATTTGTATGTATGCAGGGAAACGATCTTCATGATACACTGCCCTCAGTAAGTGTGGTTTCTTAGCCAAAGTTGCTAGCAATATTAACGAGTATCAAAGAACATTCACATAAAACTAACCCAACTGCTTTGCAGACTCTAGACGCTTTGATTTGATATGCTTGCGCAGCTTCATTGAGAATCCTGATGGGATTAAATTTTTGGGCCATTCAAACTCAGTGAAGTGAATTCGGGCACCAGATTCGATCAATATTGTAGCCTTTGATTCTGGCCTAAACCAAAATAAAACAACTGTACAAAACAATGTGATCAGTATCAATATAAAGCGCATTTTGTGCGCACTTTATTGTATATGAGCTCTGGCCTGTCCACAGTGAGGGGGGTGGGGGGGAACCCCCCACTTTCCAAAACCCCCCATGTTCGTGAGATTTTTCCCCATGTCCGTCCCCCCCACTCGGCCGAAACCCCCATGTTCAACTAATTCCAAAAATTTTTTATGTCTGAAAATTTATGTTCTTTGTTTGCAAATTGTTTTTTAAACATTAATTACCACTATTTATAATGCTAAAATATTGTTTTTAGCTTGAAAGTATGTTCACAGTTGTAAAAATGCATGAAAATATGGAAATATTTTGTATTTTTATGCAAAATTTATCCCCAAACTTTGAAAATTCCCCCGAGAATGAACATGGGGGCCCCCTGAAGTCCCCCCCCCCACTTTTCGGAGGGCTGTGGACAGGCCAGGAGCTCATACTTTTTACAAATAACCATCGATTCTTATGGATAGTTTTAAACAAGGATGACATGGAAATAAATTTTCAATTTACATGTACGTTTTTCCACGAAAAATTCCTAAAAATTTGTATGGAGATTTCCACCAAAATTTTACTCACTTATATTTTGAAGCAATTACAACACCATCAAATTGTTAACGATTTTGCTAAGTGTTTGTAATTGTAAGGTTCTTACTTACCTACCTGTCATATAACTGCTCTAGCCTTAGGCAATCCTACTGCCGCAGAGGCCGCGCCGGATAGCCAGAGTCACATCCAACTACAAGTCCCGACCTCACCTGCAAGGTACAAACCTAACTCCAGTTTCCACTGAAAATCTAATCCCACTGAGGTGCTAGATACAAACTAATCTCTAGCGATTCGAATCCTGGTCAAGATTCAAACCTGTCTCGACAATTTCCAAGATACCAAACAATATCTTGAAGGTTTACACTACAAAATAGAAACCAATCTCTTGCCTATTTACGCCACAAAATACAAACAAGAGTCTTGTCTTGTGACGCTAAAAACTTCTGAGTTATTTTAAGCCAATTTATTTTACATCACATTATTAATGTCACATATCCACTACAATGCGTGAGTCCATTTTCAATTGCGCATACCTGGGTTGATCTCTTGTCCAATAAGTTCACGACCACAAAAACAAGGTCCGCTCGCCAATAACGATTTTGCCTTATCTATGGGACATAAATTTCGATACGGCAACACGTAGACAAGACACTGTTTACCGTCACTGTTTTAGGAACGGCGAAGTGCACTTGAAAACACGAATCCAATCGCTTGTTATAGCATGATTGCGAATAAGCGTGCACTATCGACAGTATGAGAGCACAAATTGCGTCAGTACAGCATAGCGCCGTTTTCGTGTTCGCAAACGTCAGATGGTGAAAAATCGCCACGGTCTGTCCGTCCCTCGAATTACTCAATAACTACCTGGCCGATTTTACAATTTTTGTTTGAAAGGCATCATTGGAAATATATCCTTCAGGTGTAAGACATATAGTTGGTGTTAAAATTTGCTTCAGTTAGTAGTAATTGACTAATTAGTTATGCGTGTTTACCTATTTTTAGCATTTTGTAACAAAAATTGGTTATTTTACAATGCATAATTAGTGTAAAGTTATTATTTAGGTGCGTATACTACACCTAACCGTGCTGCTTATGAATCTGGTGTTTACTACTATTCGAGGAAGCTGAAAACATGCTAATTAGTTACATTAGCTAATTACTAATTAAATATTATTCAGCAATTTTTCTGAAAAATTTCAAAGTGCGCTGAAATGAAAAAAATTGTACACCGGGGTTTTCTATGTCGCTGATCACGAATATGACATTTTTGGAGCTCTAAAACTTGGCCGTATATACTTATTAGTTAATTAATTTATTAGCGAATTAGTTAATTTTAAACAAATTTTAAAATCGCGTAAAAGTCAATAATATTTTGTGCTCCGGGGTTTTCGATGTCGCCAATCAAGAATCTGGCATTTAAAGGTTTATGATTTTATTATGGGTGCTAATTAGTTGATATTACTTAATTAGCTAATTTTTAGCTAGCTAGCTTTTTATATGGTGGATTTGACATCAATAGTCTAAAACGTGATACTTATTATAAATTCATTATATATTTGGTTGAAAAACATGTATACATAAATAAGATATAATATACTTTGCCTATTGCTCCGCGCTTTTTTGTATTTTATTAAGTTTACTAGTATATAGTTGTGGACTGTGTCGTTCAGCTCCTGGTGAAGAGTAGTTAATTCATACACCGTCTGTCGTTCACGTGTGTCCTGATTGAAGATTCGCCAGAAATAACTTAGAATTTTTGCAGTAGCCAAGAAATTGGTATCTTACATTATAAATACGTACGAGCTTTATTTGTACATATCTTGCACTACACATAGACAAGAGATTTGATTACTGCAGTAGAATCGGGGCCTTACGATGAGAATCTGGCTATCGGGCGATGTCACTACGGCGATGGGAACGCCTAGCAATAGTTCAATACGCTATCATAATGTAGCTCAGCTTTGTGCTAGGTAGTAAATAAAGATTCACCAGTTACCAAATATTACACACCTATAGTTCACCGTTTACGCTATGTTTGATGATACATGTAATTATATTTCAAAATCTCAACGAAACACATCAACGAACGCTACATATACGAGCAAAATGTTAAGACTTTTATATAAAAGCATAAATATTTTTATGTGGAAATGGAAATTTCCGTGAAAATTTAATTCCTTTCTATTTCTGTTTCATTTAATTTCCTTGAAAATTCTAATTTCCATACCATGCCTTGTTTCAAAGTTGTTCGACAGTTTTGAATTTTGTTCCCATGTTATTCTAACGAATCATAACTTCTGTTCTTCATCAAGTCCGATACTGTTTTGGAATATTGTTCCTCGGATTGGACTTGAACAATGGTTAAAAATATTAAAATTTTTACACGGTGGCTGATCGATAGGCGTTCGATAATTATGCATTCTCTGTAGGTCTATGCATGTTCGATAAATTTAATAACGTTCGATCTAAAGTTCCTCATTTAAGATGATTTGACTATATATTATTATAGCTAAAAATATGACCAAAGTTTAGCATAACACTGCAAGCGCTTAAAATTTAAGAAAACTATTTATGGAAAGTTACATAACAGACACCATTTCAAATATGTGCTAATTGGAACGACTGGGAGTTAATACGTCCTATGTCGTAAAGTTTTACCCTAACGTATGTTACTGCTAGAAATATGAACAGAAATTTAAAAAGCGGATCGATTCGTTGACTACAACACCATTACACAACTACTGGTTATCTATGTTCAATTTGAAAACACTTTTCATATGTGCCAGCACCGCTGATACAAATTTGTATTATCCAAACCCTAGCTAAAACACAACCATAAACAATTCTTATTAACAGAGCAAAAATGGATCATTCTAGTCTTTGATTGAAGTAGTTACTTACAATATTGACTAGTTTGAAAATGATACAACAATACCCCTATCAACACACCCTAAATACTTTTTGCGATACACATTTTTAACAAAATACCAGGCAAAATATTTTTCTTCAAATCCCTCACCACTGAACTCATAACCGCATGGAAAATTGTCGATTTACCGCTATATCACTGGACAATGATTTTAAATAATGTACAATAATACATTGCAAAATAAACTCCAACTATGTTGTATCAATCCACAGAGCTGGTATTATATGCGGAACATAAAAATGATTTTACACCACTACTAAATAATGACTCGAACATGCCTTGGCACTGGCACCATCAAACGAAAATTCTAAATACGCCAATGTTTGCAATTCTGAGTAATCCCAACGTAAAACATGTTAAAAGTCGATTTTTCGATACAGGATCTTTGTCCGTAATCGCTAATCTTTTACTTCCGTAATAAATCACTATTATCTCGCTGAGTTGAGGACCTGGTATAATTTAACAGCTTAATGTATGGTAAAGCCAAAAAT
>JASANE010011864.1:0-17454 GCA_030248225.1 Trileptium ribeirensis
AATCAATCGAACTGAAGACGAGTTATGAGATATACCGGCAGGCGAAGAAATTTTGCGTAATTTCGCCATTTTAACAAATATCGCCCTCAGTGAAAACTCAGCCCGCTTGGCTTCCTCCGCTTCTACAAGGTGCAACACCATAACTGAAATTCTGAAATATAGATAGTCCAAAAAATCAACTGAAAATTAAAAATCTGAGTCTCAAAAAATCGTAACATTCCAAGTCTGGAGAATGCGAAATTACTATGGGTTTTTTGTGATAGAAATTAAAAAAACTTCCAAAAAATTTAAGCAGCATGTAAATAGTCAGTTCAAATTCTTGTGTAAATATAGCTTGACTGCAGTAATAATACTGTATCATGAATTGATTTAAGATGAAAAGGCGAGAACAGAACAGAAATAATTTTGAAGATGGTAGTATTTTGGGATTCCAAATAACGTTAAGCTGGGACGCTCAACTTAAGTACCGTCGTGTCCTTAGCCTAAAGCAAATATATGCCCTAAAATTGATTGACCTCTTAAATCTCCCATATGTAGACCTAACGACAAAATCTCTTCTCAAAAAAGTCACATGAAAACGTATATGTAGACAGTGTATTCTCGGCATCCTCAAAACAATTGTTTGTGGCTTCTTCACGAGTAAAATTTTGCAATTGCTCACCGGATGCAATGTCAGTATATCCAAATTATCCGGATATCCCAACGCAGCTTCGGATGCGAAATCATATCCGGATATCCGTATATCTGGATTTTTTGCCCGTAACTAATACGGGGATATTTGCCAAACAACAAATCGTACTTAAGATGTGACATGATACGATAAATACATAGTATACAACGTTTACCGGTCCGTAAATTGAACTTTAAAATTAGATGTTCTCTTATTAGTACGAATTTTGATTCTGTAAATAAACTTATTGTTCCTAGTAATTAACGACGGATATTGAAATAATTTATATCAATAACTTATATATTGTAAAATCGCAGTGTAGCTAAGTCCGTGTTCAAGTAATTACGAGATGTTATACCCAAAACTCGTGGCTAAGCGTCAAATCCAGTTAGTGTTCCACATATTTTTTTCGATACTGCATTTGAGCTATAAGGTTTCTACCGGCATTGTTTTCGGAACGGACAATATGCCTTCTGCATCATTGCCTTTGACTTAGACGAAGACGGTGCAGCACTCGTCGTTAGTGAATACTTTAATCGACAGCAGCAGTTCAATATTAGACGCTTAGAAATGAAATGTTGGTCCTCTTGAAGCAAGGGTGTGAAATCAGGGAAGGGTCCCACCATCTTTTCAGGTATAGCCCCATAGTCTCTCACCCCTAAAAGAGCTCTCTAAAGATACCAGGGTCGCCTATTTTAAGGGATAGCTTCTTGAAGACACTAAATTATTGCTATTTTCTGTTGGGTTTTTTGGAGTATAGAGGCTTTTTTGGTAAATTTTTTTCCAAATTCGTTTAATATCCTGCGCCTTCCTCTCCCATAGATCAGTTTTTCCAGTCTTTCCAATGGAAAAGGTTTCAGGGCTCCATCCCGTTACGGGGCTGCAGGAATAGGCTCTAAATTCAGGAGTGGAAATTTTTTAAAAAAATATGAATTTTGGTTTTTTCACAGTTTTGACCATAACTTTTGATTGGCCCGATTTGGCTCAAATTTCGATATTTTATAGAAAACGCAATGGCCTATCTTAGAATGTGTGGGATATCTCAATAAGTTGCCTTGATAACATGCTATGGAGCCAGCATTTGGAATACAGAGCGAAAAATGGATATTTTGAAATTTGTTTAGATATGTTTGATGTATTGGAGCGTAATGATTAGTGGAAGAACAGCTTACGCTTAGTCGCAAGCTTATTCTTAGGCTTAGGCTTAGTCTCAGGCTTAGGCTTAGTCTCAGGCTTAGGCCTGGTCTCAGTCCTAGGCTTAGTCTCAGGCTTAGGCTTAGTCTCAGGCTTAGGCTTAGTCTCAAGCTTAGTCTCAGGATTAGGCTTAGTCGCAGGCTTAGGCTTAGGCTTAGTCTGATGCTTAGGCTTAGTCTTAGGCTTAGTCTCACGTTTAGGCTTAGGCTTAGTCTCAGGCTTAGGCTTAATATCAGCCTAAGCTTTAGATTTAGTAATTTTTCAAATATCATATTTGAAATTTGGCTACCCGCGGTAGACCAAAAAATAATAAATATTATTGCACCAGACAATGTTATCGGGCAACATGAAATTGGATAATTAAATGTAAAATTTGTTGACTTTTGCGGAATAACGGCAAATTGTGATAGTATTATGGAGTACTGGGTCGCTGGAACGCGGTATACACAAGTGTCTACTTTTCCGGGTTCTGGCGAGAGCTATCGGTGTCATCATACTCTTAATGTGTCAGCATGTCTTTCCACGAAGTCGTGGACTCACCGATAGCTTTTTTACATATATCCATGGGTTTGCCAGAATTCCGCCTCATTCATTTGTGGCCATGGTTCATCAAATCCGGAAATATCGAGTTTAAGATATAAAATGTAAGAGCATTTTAGTTTGTTTAGTTTTTTTAATAATTCATCACCGTGTGGTCAATTAAGTTAAAATTGGTACCATTTAACGTAGACGATCTCCTCGCGAGAATGCTGCTATACGTCAAAATCGGAAGGAAATTTTTCGAGACGCACCGGACGCCCAAAACTTTTTCCTGAAAATGATCATAATGAGCACCAATGAACTCAGCTCGTCGGGTGGAGTCCAAATATACCAAAACAAAAGGCTCTATCAGTAAGCCAAACTCAGGTCACCAATGTTCAGTTGCACCACCGAAAGTGTTAGCGTTTGCCAGCAATCTTCATAACTACATTAACAATTTGTTTAAGTCAGCTTTTTCGAATACAAAATTTCGCATTGTTTTCAATGTTGGCAAACACTAACACTTTCGGTTTTTTTCAAAGATATTAATTAATCTTGGTACCATCAAATCGTATGATTTCTGCAACTTTACGTGTTCCAGTTGTGAAGCATACTATATTGCCAGTTTACACCGACACATGTCAACCAGGGTTTCTGAGCATTTAAGATTATTGGCCAAAACCTAGAAATGGTCTGTTAATACACAAAGTTAAATATTATTGCTTTTTGAACATTTCTAGAGATGCCGCGCCAACTTGAATACTTTTTTAGTATTTTTCCAGGCAGTACAAAAGCAAATTGCGACATGGTTTTTGATACACTTGAAAGCTCAAAAGGAAAATCTATACAATCTTTGTATTGCAATAATTTCCACAGCGCATATGTTGAATGTATTTAGTTAATCCCAGTTATGTTTTTACTTGATTCTAATGATAATGAATCAAACATTATGAAAGCTGAAATTCAAAGAGCTAGTTTTCCCAAGCTAAAGAGACAAGAACATTTGAATTTGCACAACTAGGCTAAACTAAATTTGCCAATAGACTTTGATTAATGAGGGTGTTTTCAGCCCGTGTATGCCCTGCCGCAGTTCTAATCACTGTTCAGTGGTACCTCGATCAACCGTAATCTTGCAACTCCTACTGGCAGGTATTGTAAAGTTATAGCATGTATTGCAGCAATAAATAGTTTTCGAATTTCCGCATTGCAATCGTTTATTTTTTAATTTTTTTCCTAAAATTAAAATAAAAGTCTGGAAGTAAAAAATTGACTCAGACTAAACTAAAAATATTGGCTGCGCCATAGCATAGCTGTCTCGTGAAATGCTCAGCGGTTTAGCTCTAAAAGATCCCTACGGAGCTACACAACGTTTATACGCAAGAAACGAGTAATGGAATGTAGAGTAAAAGGCCGTGCACATATTGCGTATGATTCAATTAGATGCAGCAAAAACACTGCACCTACCGTGTACTTATTGTATGCTGTCAGTATTTTTACATGCCGCGTCATCGAACCATATCCGACAAATTAATGTGTACACGAGATCGTATACAATCGAATCGTATTGGGTCAGATCTAATGCGAACTCAGCCTAATAAAACAGTGAATTTTCAAAGCGTATACAGCATATATGTAGTTAACTAAACAACAAAAATAGATGCGTATGACGATGAGATATTGATATTAAAAATAATCCAAATATTATTATTTAAGCGGAGCTTCACATAGCGTCAAGCCAGTCACTCCACCAGTATTTAACTGGTATATAAAAATCCGATACGAACATAGCGAAACACATATAAACTCACGTTGCGTATTTATGCTTACATAGCATAGGTATCGAAGGGGGAGTGAACAGACAGGCGGCGGAGTGGAGAAGGTTCTCGGGGTCGGGGGTATACGTCAGGGAGTGTAAATTTCAGAAAATTTTTAGTAACTCAACAATTTTTCAAATTTTACCTACTTGCTAACGTTTTTGTCAATTTTACCCCAATTTTTAGCAACTTTCAGCCTATTTTGGCACAATTGCTGATTCACAGAATAATGCACCCATCTACTCGAAAATTTTTGTTATATACATGTCGTACGTAGCTGGGTTATACACGACATGTTGTATGTAACCCGGGTTACACACGACATTTCGTATGTAAACAGTATTACATACGACAGGTCGTTTGTAGCCAGTGTTACATGCGACATGTCGTACGTAACACAGGTACATAGAACTCTACGAAAATCTACTCTAATTTGATATTGGTGCCCCCGTCCAGTTTGATATTGGTGCACCCACAAGTGTGATATTGGTGCCATCTCCAGTTTGATATTTGTGCCCCGCTCCCAGTTTTATTTTGGTGCACCGCTCTATTGTGATATTTATGCCCCCTCGAGTTTGATATTGTCCCCCCTCCAATTTGAAATTGGTGCCCGCTCCTGTTTCGTGGTGATGATACATGGTACTTTATTGATGTAATGTATCTTTGATGACTAGACAAGAATTCCAAAACAATTCATTAGCTTATTAGTCTACTCAACGTTTTTGCGTGATAACAAACTTATATCTATTAGTTTATTTACTACCAAAAACGTTCCCTGGTGAAAGTTTCTTTAACAGAGACTGTGTCTTGCAGGTACGACACAATGAAGAAGCGTAGTATTAATTAGTGCCATATATTATTGTCGAAATGCCAGGAATAAAAAACTCGTAATCCATCACTCGGTTACGCTTGACATAACCGTCATTGTGCGTTATTGTGTGAATTACACTGCACGATTCGAACAAAGACTAAAAAATAGTACTACAACGTGTTCACTGCACAAAATTGTTTAATGTAGATTTATGCACAATATAGTATTATTCGAGTAACAAATATACAAAGCGGTCAGAATTTTTATACATATTCTCTTACGCTCAATTTTATTGTTATATTATTGGGTCACACCATCCGTCAATAACCCACTCATTACTTTACTCAAAAATATTTGCTGTATAATTTTACGATAAAATGCCTTTCACGCTGCAAAAAAATAGCCTCTCGGTAACAATTGTGAATGAAACCACCTATTCAAATTTTGCGGTCCCAGCTCACCGCCCTTTGAGCATGTGGATTTGAACGTTGCCAGTTTATGTACGCATCATTACTAAACAATTTCTTGTTTTGCATATATTGATTCATTGAATTGATGGAAGTCCTCAGACATAGATAGATGTATATATTTATTCGTTATTCAAATATAGACGTTTGACAAAATATGCACAGTTGGCTGTTTATGGGGCGTTTAAGTTAAGTTATGTGCAAAATGACTCTAAGTTGTCCAACAGTCTCATGAGTCGCACACCGCTTCCGCATATAGCTTTTCTAGACACCATGGACAACTAGAGGAGTCTGACGTGACGGCGAGGTTTTGCATGAACACTCTGTGCTGCCTATGAATTTTGTTCGATAAAGACTCCCGCAACTACAATGAAAACACGCGCCAAAATTTGAATTATCTTGTATTATAAGTATTGTACTTGACAAAATTGGAATCTTTACACAATGTAGCGCTGCCGAAATTTGAATTTCCCGAATCGGCAACTGTTAAAATTTAAATTTCTACCGTTACAATATAAATCAAAACATTAACTGCACAAAGTAGTGCGCCAGTACACTATAGTCTGTCCTATATAGTCACCCGAGACTAGACAGGTTATCCAGTGCACTACATAGCACAAATAAAACACTTATAGCTAGCTCCTGCTATAGCAATGTCCATCGAATCCATTTTGATAGCCGGACAAGACTAAGTCAAGCTGCACTCAACTTATCGTGAACGAGCCATTAAACACGAGTAAGTGCAGCTGGTGTAATTGAAATACCCACTCGGGCAAAAGATTAGTTCAAAATATTGCGGCATTTAACACTGTACGCAGCATCATTCGGCTAAAATTGCGTTTTTTATATAAACAAAATAACAGCTTCATATCATTGAGCTAAATGCACATGAGTTACGCGTCAGTTTCAATCAAATTATTAGAATTGTCTTCTCTAAATTGGTTAGTTTTACAGATAAGTCAATTTTATTCAATAAATCCTTGCAATAGCCAAATAGAGGAGCTTGCTTTACAATAGACCTAATTCTTCGCGTAGACGTTTAAATAATCATAATAATTCATTATATCTGCCTTCCTAAAGTTTCAATTAATATATATACGCTAATACCAATTGTTTTTATTGTATTAAAAAGTCATCAACAGTAAATCTTCAAATATTTGTATTATACATGATTACGCTCCGCCAAGAGCCGGTAAAACTGGGCATGTAGCACCTTAGTGCAATACCTATTTCTGTGCGCGTCACGAATCTCGTGGATCTATGAAACTTGTTACATTTGAAAAGTTTTATTGCACACGACGTAAATAACTCACATGGACTGAATTAAGCAGAACGTTACCAGGCCAAAATTTTTTGCAACATAGTTTTCAGTTAGACTTAAATTAAATGCAATGACGGTATCAGATTTTCCGGTTAGGCAAACGTACGCAGTTGACCGTGGCAGATGACGACATAAATACCAATTATTATGCGCTTGACATGTGTAGGCATTTTCTTTTCAATTTAAAGACAGGTCAATTCTGTGTTAATAAAATAATCTAAATATACGATATATGAGAAATCTGATTGCAAAAGCAACCCGGAAACAAAACATGTCGGCTAATCATTTTGAAAATATAAGTTATATAGTTTTAGTTAAATGTACCAGTATTACATATGTCGTACGTAATACTGGTTACGTACGACATGTTGTATGTAACACTGGTTACATACGACATGTCGTAGGTAACACAGCTACGTACGACATGTCGTATGTAACAAACATTTTCGAGTAGATGGGCGCATTATTCTGTGAATCAGCAATAATACTACAATTTTCCATATACCTTCGGCGGGAGGCGAAGGAGGGGATCCAGATTCTTCAGGGAGTAGTTGTAGCTTGAGAGGAAGGGACCCGTACGTTCTTGCACCTATATGATCATCCATGCTCAAGGTCCGAAGTCCCACGAGAGTGATAAAGGATGCTCCATGGGGGAAAAGCGGGGAAGAAGTCAGGGAATATAAATTTTCCAAACTGTTTGGGATTCAAAATTTTGACTAATTTTTGCAAATTTTTCCTGATTTTTGCTAATTTTCCAATAATTTCGCTTATTTTGGCTAAAATATTTAGCCTATTTTTGCCAAAATATTTCTCTTGCCGTCGGCACGAAGTTGGGATTGCGGAACCTCAGGGGGATCAGGCTACTTCTCAGAGGGGTCCGAACCTAAAGAAGATAAACCCCGTTCTCCACCTATGCGCATGTATGCCTATACAATATGTTATGAATTTGAAGATATTTAAATTGCAGTTCGCTAACTAAACTTGGCTAATATTGGCTTGGTTATTTTCAAAGTCAAAAAATGTGTGTTAAACATATCTAGGTTATCACATCCGTGTGGGGCGTTTTATTCCGATTTTATTTCAACGTAACTTATTTATAAAAATATCGACTAGACTTGATCCCAACAGTGACCCCATACTTCCGTGATCGGACAACCAATACCAACTCCTTGTGTAACATTTATATTTCTCCAGAGTTGCTTGTTTCTTGGTTAGGGGAGCAGAACGTTGTAGATGGTGTGCTAAAAGAGGTGATAGTTTGGAGAAAATACTACTAGTGATTTTATCATCATATTTATCTGTTTATTGTTTTCCTGATAATACGTTTCAATGTTGTACTGATAATATGTGGGCAGAGATAATCCCACATTATGGTGAACCCGACGTGATCCTGGACGTATAGGGCATAATATTCCTCAGTACTAAATAGTTTGCATTATTTGCCTCAATTGCAGCGGTTCAGATGGTATGTGCGTTACGTAATGCTTACGCAACAACGACATTTATGGTTATTTATCGAAATGGATGCTTATATCGTTCGCATAATGGCGAAGTGCATTCTTCGTTTGGCGTAATTTCAACCGCTGATACGACAGTCGCGTACGTGGTGTAAACGCCTGGCTGTTTGGCAAACTTTATCACTGGTACGACGACAGCGCGAGTTCGGGCAATAATGATTCCTCAAGGTCGTTGCTTTCTCGGACAGCGCCGATTAACGTTGTTTTTCACTGGCCGATTAGTTCTGTTTGTTGTAGCGATGCGGATGAAAACAAGTCACAGCGGGTATACGAACGTTGCACAAAAAGACAGTAAGCCAGGGATTAGTGTTATTGATATTGATGAAAAACAAAACTGGTATTGGACAGTATCTCTGTCAGTGACATTCGAACATTCAAACTCACATGCAACAAAAGTTATATATAAATGCACAATCAATGGACATTGTGAACGAATTTTGTGTTATGGAACAGTTGTATCATGTGTGTATATATCTAATAAGCACGCAACTGCCTTGAGAGTGCTCTTAATTATAGCAAGTGTAGAACCTAACCCAGGGTCATTCGATGGCAGTGCTAGTTCTGGTCAGGTCTAGTTGGACCGTGCGTGGAATCTTATATGCGAGTGTCTGGTGCAGGTTCTTCCATCACAGCCCTTGAGGCAGTTGCGGCGCATCACAGAAGACGAGGAGACGGTACGAAGTAGGTGGCTGCATGTTCTGAGAGAACCGTGTCGCTCTGCTGTTTTATCTTACGTTGGTTTTCCTTTGGATGAGCTGTAACAGATAGCCGACACAGCGTTTTCTCGGAATTGATTTAACACCGGTAGCTTGCAGGTTGGAAGGCGAATACAGCAAACCATTAAGTTTAAAACTATTAAGGTGTTTCCGCTTACACCAAAAGCGACTTTGCAACCAGCATCTCCACCAGTGCAACCGCTGGATTCCGTGTTTTCAACAAACCAACTATTTCCGTTATTAAAGCCTGTCGTTTGCTCGCGTCCGCCTGCACTTGACTATGATGCATTTTTCAAGCCGCTAAGCGTTAGTACACATGCTCCAAAGCTTCAGATCAGTCCAAAGGCTAACAAAAGTCATAAAATGCGTAATAAAATTAAAAATCGCAACACGTTCTGGCAGTTATATGTACCAGCTATAGAAAAGGGTAGTTTTGATATAGCTAAATTACAAACTTTCTTCCCTTCTTGTCCAATCCCGATCACGGCGCCTCAACCGTTAGTCTATATGGTCGATATTGAGGCAAGTACAGAACCCAATTTAACGGACTTCGACAGATCTATCCTGGAAAATGTACTTTTAGTTTAGAATGAGGATTACGCCGATTTTAAAATGCCTCAAACAAAACGGCTTATGGTCGAAGCATTGAAAAATTGGCCAAAGTCCGTTATTAAATTGGCTTTAAAATCAGTTTTAGGCACAGGTGTAGTTTCACCCACATTAGCCAATGATAATATTGCAAGATCAACACGAACAGTTGTACTTCCGGAATTTTTTGAGCGGGATCCACCTATTTGGTTCACGCAGGTTGAACCTTTATTAGAAGGCTTATCGGAATCTGTCAGACGAAATAGCTCCCTACAAAAGTTTTAACCGACTGCAGAGCCAAAACTTCTGACGGTTTTGATGCTCTAAAAGGCTGCGTCCTCAAATTCTACGGCGATACACGGGAACGCCAATTGCGTAAGCTGTTGGAAAAACAACAATTAGGTGATAGAAAGCCGTCAGTAGCTCTACGGAAGCTTCGACGTTTGGCTCCAAAATAACGATCTAGTAAAGCTACGCTTTATGGAAATTCTACCAGAAGCAGTCCGGATCGTGCTAGCTTCATCCATTTCGGGCCAAACTATCGAACAGTTATGCAGGTTTCACAGAATAACGAGTGCAAAAAGTAGGCACTTTTGTGTCTAACAGCCGTCTGCAAGAAACTAAAATCTCTAATGGACTGCTATATGATATTTTAGTTTCTCGAAAACTGCTGCTAGAGAGTTTTGTCTTTAATGACTGGTTGTTAGATATTTAAATCTCTAACAGATAGCTGTAAGAGATTTCAGTCTTATACAGATAGCCAATAAATACAAAAATCTCTAACAACTAGCTGTTAGAGACTAAAATCTCGTGCAGCTAGTCATTACAGATTATTGTCTCTAATGGCTAGCTGTTAGATGGCTGTAAGAGACAAAAGTCTCTAACAGCTAGCCATTAGAAACAGAATCTGTTACAGCAATCTCATTATTGATATTGGTCCCCTCCAGTTTGATATTTGTGCCCCCGTTCAGTTTGATATTGATAACCATTCCAGTTTGATATTGGTGCCCCTCCAGCTTGATATTTGTGTCTCCTAAAGAGTGATATTGGTGCCCCCTCCAGTTTGATATTGGTGCCCCTCCAGTTTGATATTTGTGCATTTTCCAGTTTGATAGTTGCTGATTCACAGCTTAATGCGCCCATCTACTCGAACATTTTTGTTACATACAACATGTCGTACGTAACCAGTGTTACATACGACATGTCGTACGTAACCAGTGTTACATACGACATGTCGTATGTAACCAGTGTTATATACGACATGTCGTACGTAACCAGTGTTACATACGACATGTCGTATGTAATACTGGTACATATAACTATACGAAATTTTACTCCAGTTTGATATTGGTGTCACCCTACAGTTTGATATTGGTGCCCCCAGTCTGATATTGGTGCACCGCTACATTTTGATATTCGTGCCCCTTTTACATTTATGCCCGAGGGGGGCATAAATGTAAAACTCGAGAGCGGCACCAGTGTGAAACTGGAGGGGGGCACCAATGTAAAACACGAGAGCGGCACCAATGTGAAACTGGAGGGGGGCACCAATGTCAAACTGGAGGGGGCACAGTGTCAAACTGGAGGGGCACAATATCCAACTGAAGGGGCACCAATATCAAACTGAAGGGGACACTACTATCAAACTGGAGGGGGACACCATTAATAAACTGGAGGGGGACACCAATAATAATCTGGACGGGGCACCAATATCAAACAGGAGGGAGCACCAATATCCAAATGGAGAGGGCACCAATATCAAACTGAAGGGGCACCAATATCAAACTGGAGGGGACACTACTATCAAACTGGAGGGGGACACCAATAATAAACTGGAGGGGTACAACAATACCAAACTAGAGAGGGCAGAAGTGTCAAACTCGAGGGGGCATCAATATCAAATTGGAGCGTGGGTCCAATCTCAAAAACTGGACGGAGCCAGTAACAAGCTGGAGGGGCACCAATATCAAACTGGAAGGTGCACCAATATAAAACTGCAGGGGGTACCAATATCAAACTTGAGGGGGCACCAATATCAATGAGCTTGCTGTAACAGATTTTTGTTTTTAATGGCTTGCTGTTAGAAACTTTTGTCTCTTACAGTCAGCTGTAACATACAAAAATATCTAACAGCCAACCGTTAAATATTTGAAATTCTAATGGATAGCTATTAGAGACTTTTGTATTTTATAACTGGATGTAAGAGACAAAAGTTTCTAACAGCTAGCCATTAGAGACAATAATCTGTTATGGCTAGCTGCAAGAGATTTTAGTCTCTAACAGCTAGTTGTTAGAAATTTTTATATGTATTGGCTATCTGTATAAGACTAAAATCTCTTACAGCTATCTGTTAGAGATTTAAATATCTAACAAGCAGTCATTAAAGACAAAAATCTCTAGCAGCCGTTTTCAAGAAACTAAAATATCATATAACCGTTCATTAGAGATTTTAGTTGCTTGCAGACGGTTGTTAGAGACAAAAGTGCCCACTTTTTGCACTCATTATTCTGTTAAACCTGCATTAGCGGACACTGCTGACAAGGTTTGTGAACAACTATAGCATAACGCATTCATTAATGCGATCCAAAATCAAACCGAAAGTGTAGACACTGCACTGGTTCAGCTATTAGCTGAACAGAAACGCACTAATGACCATTTTGTTTCAATGGTTGCGCACCTAACCGATCGGTTGGACAATTTTGAATTTCGAAGTAGGCGAAGTACATTTGGCCGTAATTTTGGTAGCGGTGAACGCTTCGTTAACCAAAGCTCTAGACAGTGGTCCAAGGGACGTTTCGGACGGCGATGTCATTCACGGGAACAAGTGACAAGCCCAAAAGATTGTTTGTGTTTCTATCACTTGCAGTTTGGTTCAAGGGCACCAAACGTGTAGTTGGAAAACTCTATTAAAAAGTCAAAAAGCGGAAAACTCCGGAGCCTCGTCGCCAGCGCGACCGCCGGCGGGGTCAACACAATAATAGTCGCCGTGTCTGCAGTCGGAAAATTTTTAGCTGATAGCGGCAGCGTTAAAAGTTTTCTACCGAAATCTTTCACTGAAAAAGGTAATCTAGCAACAGTACAAACTTATTTCTCAGCGAACGGTACACCTGTAAACACTTTTGGGAAATGCAAATTAACGTTTCATATAAATCAACTTCGGAAAAGTTTCACCTTTGAGTTTATTGTGTCAGACGTAACACTACCCATTTTGGGTTATGATTTTCTAAATGAAAATGGATTAGCACTCGACTGTGTCTGACAAAGGCTTATTTACGCAAACAAACTCCGCGCAAATGAACGTAATGCCGATACTAGCATAGCTTCAGGTGTCCCATTAGTATTTAATATAACTGATTTTTCGTCCAACGATCAGAATACAAAAAATTAAATTACAAAATACGCAGAATTTTTTGGCAAACTGACGGTAGAAGCCAAAGTTACTCATCCAGTTAGACCCTATATATCTACGATGGGAGCGCCAGTCTATTGCCGTCCACGCAGGCTTTTTGGCGAAAAACTTCGCATCGCCAAGGAAGCTTTCGCCAAGTTAGAGCAAAAGGGTATAGTATACCGGGGTGAATCTCCTTGGTCTTCGCCTTTGCACATGGCGCCAAAAAACGATCCTAAATATCCTTGGCGTCCTTGTGGCGACTATCGTCAACTCAACAAAATTTCTGTATCCGACCAATACCCGATGCCTAATATTGCAGATTTAACTAATGATTTACATCGTTGTACCGTGTTCAGTAAGCTTAATTTGGTATCTGCCTATCACCAAATTCCAATGGCGTTTGAAAACAAGTTAAAAACAGCTATAACTACTCCATTTGGTCTCTTCATTTATCGATGAATGCATTTTGGCTTACGTAATGCTGCTCAAACATTTCAACATTTCAACGCCTTATAGACACAGCGTTGAAACACTTTCCCTTCGCCAAGGCATATATCGCCGATATACTTGTTGCAAGCAAACGTATAGATGATCTTCGAGTACATCTCGATGCTGTATTCGATCGGTTAAAAGGATACAGTTTACGCCTAAAAGCAGAAAAATGTGAATTTTTCGTTCAAAAACAACATTTATTGGGGTAGAAATTGCGGCAGACGGGTTCAAGCCAGTTCTAACAAAAGTCGATGCCATCACGGCATATGAATTATCAAAAACCGTGCGAGACATTAAACGATTTCTGGGTATGGCAGGTTTCTATCATAGATTCATCGAGCATTTTTCGGAAATCGCTTCGCCACTTACAGATTTAACATGTAACACTAAAAATTCATCCAAAATGCAAATAGCTTGGAAGAAAAAATCTGAAATGGCGTTTCGTATGTTAAAAGAAGCGCTAAAGCAACGCGTTTGTCTGGCGTATCCAGACCCAAATGCGTTCTTCATACTAATAACTGATGTTTCCAGTACAGCTGCAGGAGCCGTTTTGCATCAAACGGTTAATGCGAAAAGATACCGCTCGCATTTTTTCCCGGAAATTCTCTGAAACAGAATGAAAAATGTCGGCTTTTGATCAAAAACTTCTAGTAATATTTCTCTCCTTGAAGCATTTTGATTGGCTTCTTGGAGTATCATTCACAATCAAAACCGATGATAAACCGCTTATCCATGCTCTTGGCATGAAGGCACCAACGCCGCAACAGTCGCGTTGGTTGTCATATATTTCAGAATTCAACTGCGACATTCAGCACGTGTCTTGTACCGAAAACGTCGTAGCTCACGCACTTTCACGTTCAGTTGCAACAGCTACTATTGATTTCGACTACGAATTATCCAATGCTCAAACGAATGATCACGATCTTTCAAAATTTTTTAAAACAACAGACCTTCCATTAAAAAGACTTAAAGCGGAAAAATTCGAAATAGTTTGCGATGCGTTAACCGAAAATTTACGTCCTTATCTCCCAAAGTCCATGCGATTTAGAATTTTCAAACAAATACATAACCTGGCACACCCATCGCCTAAAGCAACATTACAATTAATTTCGAAAAGATTCATTTGGCCAGGGTTCAGAAAGGACGTTAAGCTGTGGTCAAAACAGTGTCAACATTGTCAAGTTTCTAAGGTGTCGCGACATACAAAGGCACCTGTTGGAGACATTCCAACAACGGCTCGCTTTCATACCATCCATATTGACATTGTAGGTCCGCTACCCCAATCACATGATTACACTTACCTAGTTACGATCATTGATCGTTTCACTCGTTGGGTAGAGGTGATACTCACCAAGGACATGTCCACCCAATCAGTGGCCCGCGCGCTAATCCACGGCTGGGTTTGCAGATTCGGAGTTCCTAGAATTCTAATTTCGGATCGTGGCATGCAGTTCTGATCTGCTATTTGGGGTGAGCTAATGCAACAGCTAGGTATTAATCGCAAACGTACAACCGCCTATCATCCTGCTTGCAACGGCATGGTGGAACGTTTTCACCGTACACTTAAATGCGCGCTCCGTGCTCAATGCAACTCTTCGCAGTGGTATGACCGCTTGCCATTAGTTTTACTTGGACTACGTTCTGCAATTAATAAAGATGGCTATAGTCCCACACAACTTGTTTATGGTTCTAACCTCGAGCTGCCACATCAATACTTCGTAGCAAACATTACGCGCATTGTTGATAATTTTTTTGTTAAGATTCGAAATTTTTTAGCTCCAACTCGTTATCATAATTTACCGTATTTTGTACCAAAAACTCTAAAAGACGCAAAATACGTTTGGCTTTACGATAAAACACCAAAAACTTCATTTCATCCGAGATGTTTGGGCCCATACAAGATAACGAAACGTGACGATAAGACGGTCACTATTGAAATCAATGACACGGTCCAAAAAGTGTCAGTTGACAGGATTAAACCAGCTTTCCTTGCAACTGACAACAATATTCAACGGAACGATAATAACGTTACCGACAATCCGCAAGTTAGCGTAAAATTGAAAGCCAAAATGGACAAAACAGGATAATTAAAACAATTTTTAAAAACAAGATCAATAAAAATAAATATAAAAATAATTTCAATAGTTCATATTTAAAGGCAGGAACTGTCGTTTTTGCAAAATTTCGAGGATATCCTCATTGGCCGGGAAAAGTTATCAACGTTGCAAACTCGCCACTAGAAAAAGCGAAGGTTTCACCAAAAAACACGCCAGTTCAATTCTTCAGTACAAACAAATTCGCTTATATTGAAAATAATAATATAACGCAATATATACACAATTTTGTTACGCAATATCGACCGCTTTATCAAGCATGTCGTTTAGCGGATCAGTTTATAGTACAAAACTGCCGAAATCGGAGTTCTCCTCGCGAAACAGGAAATCACGTTATTGAAAACAGCAAGGAGAAAAGGAAAAGACGTATGTTTTTAATTTAAACAAAAATGAATTTTTTTAATTTAACACACCTCCGCTAACTGCCAAGGGGGGTAGTGTAGCAGTTATATTTCTCCACCCTTGCTTTCTTTGTTAGAGGAGCAGAACGTTGTAGATGGTGTGCTAAAAGAAGTGATAGTTTGGAGAAAATACTACTAGTGATTTTATTACCATATTTATCTGTTTATTGTTTTTCTGATAATAAATTTCAATGTTGTGCTGATAATATGTGGGCAGACATCATCCCACACCTTGTAACTATGGCAAAACTTTATAGTTTGTTAATAAAAATGTGCACATTTTAGATTCCATAAGCTAAATCGGTGAAAAACATTAAATGTAGGTAATATTTCAAACATTTCGGTGAAATTGTTGGAAAATGTTGCGCTGTATTTTAGTTATGTTTTTATGAATGAAGCACAAACATTAAAAGCTAAAACAGTACTGTACTTGGATTGATACAATTTTTCATGCGAAATATATATTATTAGCACAGTACAAGATTTTTCATTGAGTTCTGGCAGCAGAAATTGAATGAGCTTGAGGAAAGATATCGCTAACGCAAAATAACATCAACTTGTGTCGAACATCATACTTGTGAATCTTCGAAACACCACATATATTATAGGTGCATGAGGACATTACAGTAATAGCATTGTTCTTGTGATATTAAATTGGCAGCGATTGATATATATACTGCAGCTTGAAGTATTACAGCCACTTATTTGTCCGACAGTTGGTAAGTAAATAGATGCTTGTCTTTTGCAATGTAATCAAATGTAATGAATCAGCGAATCCTGCAAAACGTTATAGTTTTTAGATACTATAGTTTTAACAATGATAAGGATGTCTTTATTATCATAAGTTGCTGTGATAAAACTGAGTGAGCAAATTGTTAATTTTACTATGTTGGTAGAGTGAAAAACCCTTGGTTTTGATATTTTGCAATTTTGATATCAGTATCGACAATACTTTCTTTCAAATGCGAATCACAGATTAATCCTTTCTTAAGTATTTATGCATATTTGTACTAGGAGGAAAATTCAAGAATATTTTAAAACATGCAGAGTTTAACAAAAACCGTGGCAAAATACTCAGAAGCCGAGCTAAAAGCTTTAAATGTCGCCTAAAAATTTATATTCGGTGTCTATAACAGTATCGTGACGAAAATTAATCTAATGATTCCTGTGTTATAGATTTATATGTAAATACATAGGATATACGAAAACTTCAATACATTGTAATAACACGCTGCATTACGGCACTGTGTATCCATAGGTATCGAAATGAAATTTTGAAGAAAATTTGGGGTCGATCCTTGACCTTGACTATTGCTACGTATCTCTCTCGCGCGAAGACTCAGTCCCTGTCTTGTTTACATACAAATGGTAACTAGTGCGCTATATTTCAGCATATGTATATATGTGAGTTTTTAGCTATACATGAACTGAACCAAGGA
>JASANE010011865.1:0-17816 GCA_030248225.1 Trileptium ribeirensis
AGTGTCAGAAAATATAAAAATTTTGTTCTTTAAAAGGACCCTATAAAAATGACATTTGGGATCGATTTTGATGCCTTTCCTTCTCGCGAATTCAATTTCTTACTTCGCTCCAGGATTCTTTAATGCCACGACTGCATGCCAGAACAGGTGCCCGAAATCTGGATTGTAATAAAGCTCCTTCACTTAAATTTTGGCCAAGAGTTCCACGTTTACGCCCCGACCTGTCCGGACATGCAGTTCGAAAAATACAGTTCATAACACACCACTTATTATCAACACTCTTATAATTACATAGCATCGTGGGCGCGCACTGGGGTCATTTTGACACCGACTCAATGAAGACGAAAAGATGACCGTGGGAATCTCGCCCCTTGTCCCCGGCCCATAAAAGTGCGCCACCACTTCCCTACCGTACATAGCACATTATTATAACGATACATTGTACGCCCTTTGATTCATTTGGGACCGACCGGATACCATGCTTAATATCACGATTATTCCAATTTTGGTGCCAAAATCACCCCGTGCACCTCGGGCGGGTGGAGCGTGACGATGCGACAAACTACATTCATAATACATTTTATTTTTATGACAAGGATAATTGATAATACATGACATAGTATTCAGGTCACGCTCCACTGGTATCCTATCGCCCGTCGCACCCATTTCCCAATTCTTGACCTTAATTTAACGGATTTTCCTTGTTTAAATATTTTGTTGAAATCCCTGAAATTTCGGGCTGTTACACTCTTCTTACGGCATAATTGACATTCCACAGATTATTGTCGTTCGGTCACACTGACTGTCAGCAATTTTTCGTAGTTTTGCTGCAAAATATTTCCGGCTGGAACCCAATGAATGACCAAATTTGTATCCTTAATAAAATTTTATTAAACTTCTTGTTAATTTTTACATTCATGTTCGGTGGCACATTATTCCTTACACTATAATTTACACTAGGAGTATATTGTCCGAATAACATTATGAAATTTAAATTATAAAATAAAGTTGAAATCTGGATTATCAGAAATTTAAAAAACAATTTCTGATAATCCAGATGGACTTTTTTTGGATGAAAAAATGCGAGTCCCCGCAACTCCCCTGCAAACAATGGTTTTCAATATGACCCTATTTTCGATATGTACATATATGTGTATATAAAATCTGTTAAAGATAAAAAGATTTCACTTTAGCTTCGTATTGGTTGAGGTATTCCCACTTATGAAGGTAGTGATCGAGCACGCAATATATCGTAATCAATGGAAATCGCGAACCAAAGGGTTCTGCCCCCCACATTAGCGGAAACTGGTGAAATACATATAAATTGTACGATTTTCTACTGATTATCAGAAAGGTTAAATAATTTAGGCTATATTAATATAGTAGTTGGAATTTTTATAGGACAAAAGGTTATAGGACATTTTGCACGCAAACGTCAGGCCGTCATTTTCCAGCACGACGCCGTTATCTCTCGAGACATTTTAGCTTAAGAATGTTTTTACACCCCATATTATCAAGCATAACATTTTTAAATTTTTTTCAAGTACATATATTAAGACATGTTTTGCTCACTAATTTGACGAAGGTTACCAGTGTAAATGCATTGGTCTCGCGTTTGGTGTTGGTCTTCATAATGAATCTTAGTAAAGCAACACAGGGTTTGAGTTTCACGATTATCATTTATTGCTACGTCTGTGAGGCATATTAACTAGTCTTTCGATCGCCTTTGCTGGTAATTGCTCGGAAATTTTTCGCGACTAGTGTTTGCAGACAAGAGTGTTGACACGAGCACAGATCTTTCCCAAACTTGCCGCACCATCCAATCATGGGTCCTGATAGTTGTCATTCGGACCTGAAATCGATTTATTCAGTTCAGTATATATATGAGTACAGTGATACACTTTTTTAAATAATTTGCGGTATTTGTTTCAATTATTAAAGTATAAATTGTCAATGCTGTAAAAATAAAGAGGCGTGTACAAAATATATATACAAAATTGTTAAATCAAAACTGCAATATCGGTAGCTTTGTATTTTTTCTATAAACACACAAGTCATAGCAATAGTTTGCATGAATAATTTAAACATTTCCATATTACTTAAAACATCGGGGTAAATTGTGTTGTTTTATATACTATGAAACAAATAATTTTCTGAGCTTTTTATGAATATGTTCTATGGAAACCTGTTCAAACACGATCAAAATCATTGAGCCAAATTTGATCAAAATAAGCCAAATTTGGGTCATTTTGTGGCAATTGGGGCTTCGCTTGATTTGAGGCAGCATGGGAAAATGTTTCTTTTATCAATACATTGGTTCACAGCTATGGGGTTTTAAAGCGTACTGTTATAACATTTCAAAGTTATCGGCTAGAGATTTTAATCTTAAACAAGGAATCGTCATTAAAGTTGAAAGTCTCTAATCGTTGATTGCAGAAACTAAAATATACATTGTCATTCATTAGAGATTTTAGTTCCTTTTAAATTATTGTTAGACACAACACCTGTCCACATATTTTAACCATTATTCTGGAAAACCAGCATAAACATTATCATAAAAACATTTATGTATATTCTGTGCATAAAAAGATGTGCCATTTCTAAATTTAAAACACGCTATATTCCGAGACAAAGTACATACTTTAAAGTATATCGTTACTAGATGTTTTACTGGGACCCCATGGTTTCTATTGTTTTCAGAAGCTTCAGAAAGGTACATCATAAAGGATTGGAATGTCAAAGGATCTTTATATTTTATTCTCTAAATCATGTTTTCTTTAACCGCATGGCTCAATTACTACTCAGTTTACAGCGCTATGCAGATAAACTGACAAACACAGTGGAGTTATAGGCAGATATTTCGCAAACATAATAACAATAATTATTGGTAATAATGGTCCATGGATTGACCAATATTGAATGAAAAACACGCCCACGCAAGACAGCATGCCTCCCAAATTATGTTACTTATCGGCTAAAATTCTAAAAATTTCCTCGTGGACGTTTTTAAATCTTTACCTCGAAATCGCTGTCTTACATAGTTATTTATAATTATTATCTAAAAATTAAGAATGTAAGTATATATTTGTAGCGAAGCGAGCCCTTTTGGGTAAAAAATTTTCAACTTTCGAACGATGACCTTGTGTAATGGTAGCACTCAGGACTTAGGACTGCACTTACTACACAAATATAATAAGCACCTGACTTTTCTATTACTACAATAAATGATAGTACGGCAATAAAATAATGAATTGTTTGAATTGACAAGGTGGATCTAAGGATCCAGATAATAAAGTAATATGAAACTCGGGCAAACTTTATGAACTACAAGGGGATCTGTTGATCCAGCAGTGAGCTTTGCCTTAAGCTTAACTTAACCTAGTCAATAAAATTTGTCGGAGCACCCCTGTGCTCTCTTTAGAAATTTTTGGAGCAGCCCTCTGCTCTCAATAACCCAAGAAAATATGGAGCACCTCGTGTGCTTTCAAAGACTCATTATTATGTGGAGCAACTCTGTGCTCCTAAAAATTTTTCTTAAGAGCAGAGGGCTGCTCCAAAAATTTTACTATTGAGAGCACTAGGGTTCGCTTCGCTACATATTCCTATATTATTATTTACTTAACCCGCTGTATTTGCGAAACAATATCGCCATTACGTTAGTATGCCGTGGCAAGAATCTCGTAAGGGCATCATATCTGCAACTAAGCCATGAAGCGTGGCTGTATTACGTATGCATTATAACAAACTTGTTTTTGTATGGAAGCTAAATAAACGGAATTCAGTGGTACTCAGCCAGAATATTTAATTCTTTGATAGTACGCATAATAGTATGTCACATGGTATTGAAATGGTAAAACGTTACGTGTGGAAGGATTACACAAGCAGACTGTTTGGGGTATCTTGCAAAATATTGAGCGATCCACACTAATCAACACCATTTTCGTTTTATGCGAAATTAAATTCTGATGCCCAACTCTGCAATTGGCATCAGCCCACATTGCTACACGTTGGTTAGCTGAATTTATCGCGTGAAGCATAGTTGTACTAGAACCAGTTCTGGCCCTAAGGGGTCCCAGCTGCACCACCATTTTTCCTGGTGTGGTGCCCGGACAATCCCGGCTTCCACGACTCCCCGTTGATCTATGCAATGACCTAAGGGAACCGCTTAGCTTAGCAGGCTGCCGACGGGTTAACCAGGGTGTTCGGCCTGGCCCCTATATTGACCCACGTGTCTAATGGTATGAAGGTCTCCCTGAGGGAGAGCCAACCCTTAAGCCTGCTCACAGGTAATAAGGCTAACTCGCCTTTCCCTCATAATTTACTTACTCCCTTAAGCGGGGTTTGCTGATCCTAGTATAACATTGGTAAGGTTCCCTCGTGTCGTCTTAAGGTAACATAATGTCCTAACCTAAGGACTGGCTTAATGCGCCGTCGCGCTTTAAGTGGTGGCCTAGTTGCGAGCGTGCCTCCCTACACTATTCTACCATTTTACTCCTGGCGTAATGCACGACCTGCCCTAAAACTTTTGTTACTGATGATATCAACCGGGCACTGAGGCGAGGGCCCTGTCCCTTGGACGCTGACGGTTAGAAATTATAGGTCGGGCGGCAAGTGATGCAAAGCGAGGCTTAACTGCGAGAGGATTAGCGGCGGGAGCGTTTTGATAGTTCAAATAGGACACGAATGCAACGCGGGGTACAGAGGGGTTGCCGGCTCAGGCTTTGAAACAGAAGCATGCGAGAGAATTGACATCAGCGGATTAGATCAACCGAGTGTGGGGTGGGGATGACTTGCTCTCTATAGCGTCAAACCAAGCTAGGTTCAAAAATCTTTAGAGATTTCTGGTGAATCCGATATCAAAAATTCTGTCAGGGTCAGGAATTTAAACAAAGACTCCGAACTGCTTTAATAGATTTTACACGGTTCAACTCGTTTACTGTTGAATCATTTTAGTATCATACACACTTTATAAACACCGCCCAATTGGGTCGTACCGCAATTTATTTACAACGTTTATAATATGACAGATTTATGTTGGGGTACCCTGCAAGATACCCTAAGGCATATACTACATTCCCTTCTGAGCGCTATCCCCAGAGAATTTTCGATCGAATAGAGCCAGACAAATTTTTTGATGAAAAAATGCTGACTTTCCTGGGAATTTCCCCAGCTGCGTTTTTGTGAATTAAACGGTTGGCTACCTATTAAATCACGATGATCTGTCCATTTTTTGCAATTTGAACTCCGCCGAAACAGGGGACCGAAAGTCCAAAATTTTCGTGAAATTTTCACAGCGGCTGGAGCGGCCCGCAAACGATCCGACTAATTTGAAACTCGCTCCCAGAGGGCCCTGGGAGTAGGTGCCAACGTGGATTCTTCCCGTAGTTGCACGGTTAGAAAGTCCACATCCCACCGGAATTTAAACAGAAGTATTTAACCGACAGCTCCGGCCCCTGTTTTCATTCTACGCTCGGCTAGTGAGCCGCTTAAAATTTTATTTAGGTCGGGTCCGCAGTCGTTTGCATCGCATACTAACCAGAAATGAAAGAAGCAGCAGACGAATGGGGATTCGACACTGCGGCTCGATTTCAGACAATAGGGGGACAACTCGTGTCACCCGGGGATGCAAACGGCTACGTCCCTCGGGTCATTCCTTTCACCACTTATAAATTTTAGCTAAAACCTAGCTAGAAGCAACTTTTGGCCGTGTCTCCTCGCATTATAAAATTTTTTGCCTAAACCTATGCACGAATTGAACGTTAGCCGACACAGTCCCGATTCGTCGCCTGTAGGAAGATGGTCTACCCTATTCTTCGAAAGGGAGTGGTGGAGAGCAGTCTGAACCCCCCTTGACCTGCCGAGATGACACGCCAGGGAGCAACAAAGGCTTTCGATAAAGGGCCGAAACTCCCAGGGCTCCCGGTCACCGTAGCTGCACGACTTGGGGTGCCTGGGTTCTTTCCACATTTTTGTGAAAATGAATGCAACCCCCCCCAATTTCATAGAAACCTCGCGGGGCATCGCTCGGGGAATACCAAAGACCGCGAAGATGATAGCGACTGTCTAGACCTACCTAAGAATTTGAAGAACGTTGACTTATTTACTCCACGTCCTACAAGACCTATCAAAACCTGTCTGATCGCATTAAGACGAAAATCTTAATCACTCCTCGGACCTGTAAACGAAAAGAAAACGTCCGAGGAGCGGGGAACCAGTCGAGATGCGAGCGAGCAGAATTTTGAGCAATTTGATGCAATTTTGCGAATTTTGTCGGGGTTCGACCTTTACGGGCGCGCGGAGCATCCTTCCGACACGCCAACATCCACAAAGGGCGGCCCTTGCGTGATTGTGAAAGTCCTAAATCCAGGGAAGGCTCTCCACCGTAGGAGTACGGCGAGAAACCACCCTAGTAATACAGAAAAACATAAAGGCAAAAATCCTAGCAAAGAAAATTCAAATGGCGACAACCGCCAAAACAACAAGCTACGCTCGACTGGCTCCGATCGGGGAATCGTGCAGTCTCCTTTTATGCCCCAAATTCTCCCCCTTTCTTGTCTAGCCTCTCGTAGTACCACTGGCTCACATCCAACATTTGAAAATTTTAAAATTCAAATAACTTAGCAACGTCCAAGAAAAACGAAACATATATACACACCCAATAATGGGTCTAATCGAATACGTACGCACATTAAGAGTCGATTAGACATAACAACGATGCGGCCCTACCAAAATAACAATAATAATATTTTTGTGTCCTGGTCAACAACAAAGCTATATTTGCTGGTAAGCATAGAGAAGGCCAGCGTAAACAACCAAAACCTCGCGCTGGTCGGCGCGAGGCCTACAGCAATGGCAAAATGTATCAACGCTTCAGGCGCTTTGAATACGTGGGTTTTTTATATGTTTTTTATTATATTTCAGGAACGGAAAGAAGTAGGCAGCCGGGGACGGGATCATATCCATGCCCTGGCTGGTCGCCTAGTTAAGAGACCCTTTAATTTAGTATAGTTCCCTTAGGAGGCCCGTTAGAGGCAGATAAATGCGTGCACGATGGGAAAATTTTGGGTCCCAACTGAGTTAGGGGAATCCTGTGGAGATGCGTTGGGGCGGGTGGCCCCGGTTTTCAGTGAGATAGTTAGTATAAGACCTGATTGAGGTACCGGGCTCCAAAAATCAGAGAGTTTTGGTTTGAGACGTAGTGATTTAGGACCTTGAAGTTTGAGAGTTTAAACGCCAGATTGGGGTCCATAAGTACTTACGGGTTGGGGTTAGATTGACCCGAATGAGTAATTTTGAATCCTTATAGAGTCCTGATGATAGTTTAATGTCCCCCTTTTTGTGTTTGAAATCTATAAAAACCCCAAATTCCAAAATTCCTACACCCATTGAAAATGAAACTTTTCGCATTCCGTAAATTTTATCTCTTGTTTCGTACATTCAAATTATCCCGCAATATATGCATATTACAACTACTTCAGCTTCCTGCGTGTCAGGATAGGTCCCCGAGATCCGAACTTAAAAGAAAACACCCATTCAATGATGAAGATCCTGCACTTTACTTCGGCCCATCCAGACACACAGGGGCATATACAAATTCCATTGCACCTTAGCAACAACTATATAACTGCATTACATACACTTTGGTTAAGGATGCGCACCGGACTCGACTCTAGGGCACCTAATAAATAAAATTGTTAAGTCGAACTGTGAAACCCTTTCCCTTGTCCCCGCCCGATTCGACTACGCATCCGTACCACATTCTAATACAAGTCAAGCTAACAGACAGGGGGGATGATTTGGCAGTAGTGTGATTTTGGCACCAAACGGCATAAAGCTCACTATGGATCACCCAAAAGAAAATTCACTTTATCTGTTCCCCCCGTTAAGAAGTTACTGACCTCATCCCCTCGGTCATACCCGGCAATAAAAATTTCATAAATTCTGGAAACTATAACTTTGAGAGAGTTTAAAATAATACAAAATTTTAAAATTTGTGTGCCAGGGTTATAGGTTTCATTACCTATCGGATTTGAGTGTAAGCCCTAGGTGTCTTAACTATTACACTTACATTAGCGGAAATGTAAGTGTATTTCTGTTGGATTTTCCAAATTTTGTTTTGAGTTAGGGATTCCGAGAATTTTATAAAAAGATATTCTCTAACGCGCAAATTTTCGTTTAAGTTTGGGAGCGGATTTCTCAATTCCAAGAATTTCTACTTCTTAACTGTGTAAACCTCGCTTTAAAGAAATTCCTAGGTTTCTGGTCCGGGATAATAGTTTATTTAAGCTCACGCGCGCTAGGCTTAGGAGTTCAGTTCGTACAATCGGTGGAAGAAAGTTGTTGCGTGTAATCATCAATATATTCGGTGTCATTGATCCTGTTTCTGAATATGTAAGTATATGTTTATATGTATTATTAATGTATGTATAGAGTAGATGCTAATAAACAATTGGGTATACAAAGTTATTTCAGCAGTTATCGACTTTTTCTGGACTGTACTTTAGATAGACTTACTCCAGTTGCTAACACTAACTGAGAACTCACGCGGGTCACATAACAACAATAAAACGCTTTTTGTTTAAATACACTCTCAATGCAAATGGACTATGCTTTTGCTGGAATATCTGGTTGCTCTGTATTTGTAACATGATAAATTTTGTTCTCTTTTTCTGTGCACAATTTTTAGAGTATTGCATATTGTAACACCACAACTTCAAACTGCTGCTGAGATTGGCATAATATGCCTGCAACCCTCAATTTCAGAAATTATAACCGATCATATTGTAAATATCTACGTATAACAAAATGTCTGATACTCGACTTAATTTGGCTGATCAAATAACTGCAGTAAAACTGTATTCAGTTAACCAAAATAGCTGTGAAGTTGCACGACCCTGGTCACAACATTCGTTTTCACAGCCCTCATATCGTAACAGTACTTATTCAATTAAGGAAAAGGTTTGAACTAACAGGTTCTGTAGGTGTCTTGCCCCGAACAGGGAGGCCACAGAGGGCATATGGTGATGCTGCGATAGTTAATATTTCCTATCATTTTGACAATAATCCGACAAAGTCTGTTTGCCGTTGTGCGGTTGAAACTTGCATCAGCATGTCTCAACTGTTTTCCGAATTGGTAAAAGTGTGGATCTAAAGACGGACGTTAATTCATGCTCTGAATGAGGATGATTATGATCGCAGAGAATAATTTTATGAAAAATTGATACAGCGTAACGACGATGATCCGGACATTTAGATTACAAAGTTATTTGGTCTAACGGAAGCAATTTTAAGTTTAACGGCCACCTTTAGCCGGCATAATTGTGTTTATTGGAATGCATAAAAAGATCCTAACACTATCGAACATCATATGAATACCTCTGGTCTGAAAGTGTTGGTGGGTGGGTGGATTTTTTGGGCCGTTATTTTTCAATGGTACTGTGAATGCAGACGACCATCTAGTGATACTACGAAATGAATGTGTGTACTAATATCCAATTGTTACCAAATATTGACAGGCTTCACTTTCAATGCAGGATGGCGCGCCTCCTCATTTTGCGGTTGTTGCATATCGTTGGTTGGACGAAACCTTTCCTGATCGGTGGATGGGGTGCCGAGACCCTGATGAATGGCTTGCTCGTTCTCATGATCTAAACCCTCCTCAGTTTTTCGTGAGAGTATTGAAGGGGACGGTATACAAACGCAAACCAGAAACCGTACGCCTTTAGATATTTTTATTTGGCATGCTGGGACACTTTAATGCTTGGCGTTACTTATGGGACAACCTATACATAATTGTATTGCAGCGTTCCTTTGCTTTTAAATATCTCACCATTGGAATAGCACAATCAGTGTGCCGTAATTGTCTCGGTCTGGTACCAGCATGGCCACCGATTCCGGGGGTGGAGGGTTCTCCCCGAAGTCAAGATCCGGGGAAAAAACCAAAGAAGAAAGCTTTCGGTCACTATTTTTAGGGATCGCCGCCATGGGTACCAGAGAGAAATACCTACGTATTTTAAACAACTTAAGCCTATGTTACAGCATCATGTTGAAAGGATTCAGAAGAGAAACTACGTTATTATATCGATATTTTAGTGTTTGTAGTATGAGTACGATACCATTCGAATACAGATCGAGTTATAAATTAATTTTTTTGAATTGATGTAGAATACAGTCAACGTTTAATTTGTGTCGTAAGTTGTCTGACGATTTCAGCATTTCGGTACTGGATACAACGATTACAATTTTTATTACATTCACGTATACACGAATCTGAACAGAAGTTAAATATACTTATCCCAATCCTATATGTAGTTGTGTACAAACATAGTGAATTTTAAAATTCCCTGAAAACTGAATGTTACTGAAAGTTGAAAAATAAGCAAAACCAAACATGTTATTTTGTCTAAAAGTTCAGAGAAAGTACAGATCTGCGTCTGGCTTGGAGTGGGAATTTTTTCTTTTGAAAATAAGTGACAACTGATAAAAAGAAGAATCTTTTGTATCGCAACAGCCAATCACCTAAAAGGATCTGGACTAGATATTTAGTTTTACTTGAAGACAGTGTCGATTTATGCTGGTTTTAAAATTTCTTCAACCAATGATTAGGGCAAAATGAATTTTGATAAAACCCACAGTAAGCAATGTTGCTGGGGTCTTTTCAGTCATCCCCCCACAGCCGGAATTTCGTCAATTTTGAGGATACAGGTAAAATTTTGGTACTAATCGATTCAGCTCGATGAGCTGGTTCAGAAACTACCCATTTTACCCACATCCCTGACAAAATTTTTTTTCGATTTTTTGAGGTCCCAATGGCCCCCCTCGGGGAACCCAAAAAATTTTTCTTCGGAATATGGTCATATTAGGTATCATTCGACTCAGCTTGATGAGACAAGTCGATTAGTGTGTAATTTTTTGAAATCTAACCCACCGTTACAAAGTTATGAGGGCCCAAGTAATCTTTAGGGGCCGTAAGTTATAACGTTGGAGAAAAGAACAGCTTAGAGCGGGGGGTTCAGGAGGCGGCAGCCCCTCGACTTAGGCTTAGTGTATGTCTCATATAAGGGCCTTAGCTTAGGCTAAGACTAAAGCTTAGGCTTAGTATATCGCGAACGGCATGGCCTGCATTATATTTTTTGCTCCTCAGGGTTACTTGGGCTTCATAACTTTCTAATGGTGCCGTAGATTTCAATAAAATAACACACCATTAGATTTCTCTCATCAAGCCGAGTTGAATGGCGCCCAATATGACCATATTCCGAAGAAAAATTTTTTGGGTTCCCAAGGGGGACCTCAAAAAATCGAAAAATAAATTTGTCAGGGATGTGGGTAAAATGGGTATTTTCTGAACCAGCTCATCGAGCTGAATCGATTGGTACCAAAATTTTATCTGTATCTTCAAAATTGACGCAATTCCGGCTGGGGGCGGGGATAACCGAAAAGACCCTGTTGCTGTACTGCTTCACTAATATCTCAATCTCAAATAAATGTTTTTTGAGTACGGCTTCCAGAAAAACTTAAACCACAGCTTTGAATAGAGTATTAGCTATGGTATATAGCTTCTAGTCATAAAAGCTTTATAGCTGTTGATCAGCTTGCTGTTTCACACTGTGTATAAGCTACAATAGCGTGTAGTACGCATTTAGAGATAAGGGAAAACAATGTCACAACGCGTTTACAGATCTTAACGCCTAGCTATGTAATAAAATCATCAATTCATTATAACCGCCAAAAATATAACTCGGGAAAGAGAAAATTGAAATTTGTTTGGACCGTCGACGTCGCAACCTTCAGTTTGGAGATAGACTAAAGTAGTAAAAGACACAAGTAAGAGTTTATATCAATGTTAATATTGCAATGGGTTGCCGTTCATTTCTATAAAGCTCTGGGTTTTATATCGCATATTTTCCTCGAATAGTGCCCGACACTTGGAAAAAAAGTGGTTTGGTGCTTCTGTCACATCATTTCCCAGATACTTTTATTGGAAAAATGTCTATTAGCAACATTTGTGTTATCAAACAAGCATTGTAGTTTTATAACCATTGGGTTCGAGATGTTGTAACAATATGATGATATAGCCAGATGCTTCACGGGACCGTTTGATTTGTATTGTTTAAGAAGCATTTTGCGTCGTATCCTATATTTAACAATGTTTCGTTCAACCATTATACAATGTTTGTATGATGTTATAGTGAAACGATTGCGTGATTTCATTGAGGCTGCTAATTTTGATTTAAGCCATTTTAGAAGCATCATTTTATATCTTATAATAATAACTACAGCAAAATTATTTATTGCTGGCTTTCAATTCCAATGGCTAGTGGCCTGGTATTTGTGATATTTTTGTTTCGACCTGGCACGAAACGGCTGTTAGTTGTTTTTTGTTCAGTCGCAAAATTTGGCGCTCTGCTTTGTTTAATTTACCTTGGTAATTTTTTAATTTACCGGCGAAGCACCTATGCATACAAAAATGAACTATTATATGCTTGAGCAAAATTAAATATTTTCTCCGACGCTAAAATTCGATAAATCGCGTAAAAATTAGTGATCTGTTGTTCTTGTTATGCGTTCATACGTTAGGCGCTAAGTATATGTATTTTGGAACAAAAACTACTGAAAACTAAAAATGTACCAACGTGAGTTCATACACTACGTCTTTATAAGTAGGACGGGAAGCGCGCTAGTCCACTCAGTCGTGTTTGTACTAGGGTCATTTGGATGACACGTATTTAATACATTTAAAATTAATTTGCAAATTGAAAGAAAATTTTCATGACAACGCGAAAGTGAGATTGACAACTCCTCATCGAATCCCTGCTCTGCTCTTTTATCACCTCAGATATTACTCGAAATATTTAACTGCGTATTAATACGATCGGAAAAACATTCAAAAACGTTATGTGAGGCAATAATTATTACCTATGGTACATCCAACGATAATTTTACAATTAATTTTGTCCCAAAAATATGAAGTGCAACACGATCACCACATTATCAGAATTAATGGTAACATGTTTGCAGATCGCACGCATTAGGCAGCGCAATATATTTCCAAATGTTGTTTTGTGCCTCCTTCATTCCGTAAAATAGATAATTATGCATTTCCAGAGAGTATTTCCAACATATAGTAGCTGTGACATCTTACTGTTGAGAGTAACAGGACAAATATTTTATTGTAAAAGCAATTGTAATATACAGGAATACATTAAAAACAAGGTAGATTGTTAGCCTTCAATATCTAGGTGCAATGTCTGACCATTAATATTTACGTTACTCATAATATAATTAACATATTCATTCATCCCTTGTACCTTGCTGGTATCCGCTGTCCATGGTTTCAGTTCGCAAGGATTACTATGGCCAATGTGTTTTAGGGACATAAGACAAATACATGCTATGCCGCTCTCGATATTTTTGGTGTAAACTCCATATAAGATATGAAGTTTTGGCTAATCTAAGTCTTATCCATACATGCACATGAGGGGAGAGAGGAGTTATGCCTCTGAGGCTCGGCACCCCTCCCCCACGTCCTTGGGGTGGTGCCAACCCCTTATATCACCCTCCCTAAGATATAGCACGATCCCATAGAGGTTCCGCGTTCGGTGCGCAGAAATTTGTGGCGAAAATAGCGACAACTTGAGGACAAGTTATCAAAAATTGGGAGAAAATTGGCAAAAATCTACGGAAAATTGGAAAAAATCGAGGGAAAATTAGCAAATAATTGGTGAAATTGCCAAAAATTAAGAAAATATTGGTTTCGGGTCCTAAAGAAATTCGAAAACTTATCCAACCCTGACGAACTTCCTCCGCCGAACGGCTGATCCCCTCTGCTGCAGCCGAAGGACCCCGAAAGACCCGCTATCCATGAGACTTGATACCTCGTGTATCTATGGTCTTGGCCACTCTTGATTGCTAGGTATATGGACTTAACATAGCTTACTGTGTTGTTATCTCTGTTGACGACGTAAGTTTCAATATCAGCAACAAGCCGTGACATTCTTTTCGATGTTCATCAAATTTTGCGTCAGAACCGTTATTTCATGCACCTAGTTACATGCGTCTTTATATATTTACCTACCTATATGCAATGATTCACGTTTAATTATTTGCTTGAGGAGTTTTTATTTAAGAAATTTAATTTAGTCAGAAGTGTTTGGTAGATTGCGGAGCGAAGCCAGGACTAAATTCCTGTGAGCCATTCCATTTTTTGGACACCTGCAATTATTTTAGGTATAATAAAGCTGTAAGGAGACAATATATTGTTTAGATATCGTGATATGCATGATATACTATTGAAATAGTTATAAACGTTGACTTTAATAGTATCATCAAATTAATGATACTTCGGGTGTGCTTGGCATGGGCCACAATTGTAATACACTCCTTTGAATATCTATTAATTATATATGCAGCGAGTAAATAAGGTAAATAAACCAAGAAACACGTCCTTATATGCAGCTGAACAGCGTTCTAACTAAGCCCTTCATGCCTAACGGATTGAAAGGAACCGAACACATGCTGTGTTGCTTGGTGTTAACTGAGTTTGTCGTGTTATGTATGTTCGAACGTGCGGTACTAATATCTCGTTTTGTGAGGTTCCTTTGCGAGCTCCTATATACTGTGGTTTTACTCAGTAGCTTGTGTAAACCGCATTCAATCGTACTGTCCGGACTCGATACCTGAAACCGGGTTTTGAATGCACGATAGATAAATTAGATCGAAGATGAAACGGAAGCTAGTGGCATGTAGTAAAGATATGAAACCATTGGATGTTAAAAAATTTAAACGATAATACTTATTTGTTGGTCGACACGAACACCTGAATGTCTTTGTCGTTTGAAGCCCTAATACGTTTTTAGTGGCCTTTACCTTAAAATTTAATGGTGAGTAGCAGTTGTATAACAGAATCGTGCTTGGCCTGGCCACTAATGGTTCACTGCTTCAAGAGGTCAGATGCAGGTAGTATAGCGCAGATCAAAACAACGAGGTTATATATTTATACGTATGCGCCGCGCATCCGAAAACCGCTATACATTTATACGTATATTCCTGGGGGCCACTAAAGCCCTGATGGGTCAGTGCAATATAGCGAGATGAAGACTACGGTTCTATTTTATCATTATTCCTGGTGCATTATCTCTCCAGATCATACTTCGTTTTTAATCGCTATAGACCTAGTGTTAACGCGGTTAATTCAATATTTATATTAAAGTGGAGCGTTTATTTTTAGAAAAGCATTTAATAATATAACTTGTTGTGTGCTTTACAACTCAGAAAGCATATAATAGTGTTTTCCATATTAGGCCCATTGGAATATATGAGACCGATCACAAGCGACCTAGCTGGCTACGTAGCTATTTGTTCAAGCAAGTGTCATTTGTACATGCATAAAATGCTGGATGTTTGTATGATTGTAAAATAAAATATTTGTCCTGTTACTCTCAACAGTGAGATGTCACAGCTACTATATGTTAGAAATACTCTCTGGAAATGCATAATTATCTATTTTACGGAATGAAGGAGGCACAAAACAACGTTTGGAAGTATATTGCGCTGCACTAATGCGTGCGATCTGCAAACATGTTACCATTAATTCTAATAATGTGGTGATCGTGTTGCACTTCATATTTTTGGGACAAAATTAATTGTAAAATTATCGTTGGATGTACCATAGGTAATAATTATTGCCTCACATAACGTTTTTTGAATGTTTGTCCGATCGTATTAATAAGCAGTTAAATATTTCGAGTAATATCTGAGGTGATAAAGGAGCAGAGCAGGGATTCGATGAGGAGTTGTCAATCTCACTTTCGCGTTGTCATGAAAATTTTCTTTCAATTTGCAAATTAATTTTAAATGTATTAAATACGTGTCATCCAAATGACCCTAGTACAAACACGACTGAGTGGACAAGCAGCGCTTCCCGTCCTAGTTATAAAGACGTAGTGTATGAACTCACGTTGGTACATTTTTAGTTTTCAGTAGTTTTTGTTCCAGAATACATATACTTGGCGCCTAACGTATGAACGCATAACAAGAACAACAGATCACTAATTTTTACGCGATTTATCGAATTTTAGCGTCGGAGAAAATATTTTAAATTTTGCTCAAGCATATATATAGTTCATTTTTGTATGCATAGGTGCTTCGCCGGTAAATTAAAAAATTACCAAGGTAAATTAAACAAGGCAGAGCCCCAAATTTTGCGACTGAACAAAAAACAACTAACAGCCGTTTCGTGTCAGGTCGAAACAAAAATATCACAAATACCAGGCCACTAGCCATTGGAATTGAAAACCAGCAATAAATAATTTTGCTGTAGTTATTATTATAAGATATAAAATGATGCTTCTAAAATGGCTTAAATCAAAATTAAGAGCCTCAGTGAAATCACGCAATCGTTTCACTATAACATCATACAAACATTGTATAATGGTTGAACTTAACATTGTTAAATATAGGATACGACGTAAAATGCTTCTTAAACAATACAAATCAAACGGTCCCGTGAAGCATCTTGCTATATCATCATATTGTGACAACATCTCGAACCCAATGGTTATAAAACTACAATGCTTGTTTGATAACACAAATGTTGCTAATAGACATTTTTCCAATAAAAGTATCTGGGAAATGAAGTGATGTGACAGAAGCACCAAACCACTTTTTTCCAAGTGTTGGGCACTATTCGAGGAAAATATGCGATATAAAACCCAGAGCTTTATAGAAATGGACGGCAACCCATTGCAATATTAACAATGATATAAACTCTTACTTGAGTTTTTTACTACTTTAGTCTATGTCCAAACTGAAGGTTGCGACGTCGACGGTCCAAACAAATTTCAATTTTCTATTTCCCGAGTTATATTTTTGGCGGTTATAATGAATTGATGATTTTATTACATAGCTAGGCGTTAAGATCTGTAAACGCGTTGTGACATTGTTTTCCCTTATCTCTAAATGCGTACTACACGCTGTTGTAGCTTATACACAGTGTGAAACAGCAAGCTGATCAACAGCTATAAAGCTTTTAGGACTAGAAGCTATATACTATAGCTTATACTCTATTCAAAGCTGTGGTTTAAGTTTTCCTGGAAGCCGTACTCAAAAAACATTTATTTGAGATTGAGATATTAGTGAAACAGTACAGCAACAGGGTCTTTTCGGTTATCCCCACCCAGCCGGAATTTCGTCAATTTTGAAGTTACAGATAAAATTTTGGTACCAATCGATTCAGCTCGATGAGCTGGTTCAGAAAATATCCATTTTGCCCACATCCCTGACAAATTTTTTTTCGATTCTTTGAGGTCCCAATGGTCCCCCCTAGGGAACCCAAAAATTTTTTTCTTCGGAATATGGTCATATTGGGTATCATTCGACTTGGCTTGATGAGACAAGTCGATTAGTGTGTAATTTTTTTAAATCTACCCCAGCGTTAGAAAGTTATGATGGCCCAAGTAACCCTGAGGCGCAGAAATAAATTGCAGGCCATGCCGTTCTGGGTATACTAAGCCTAAGCCTTAGTCTTAGCCTAAGCTAAGGCCCTTATATAAGGCATACACTAAGCCTAAGACTAAGTTCGCTCTAAGCTGTTCTTTTTTCTAACGTTATAACGTAGGGCCCCTAAAGATTACTTGGGCCCTCATAACTTTCTAACGGTGGGGTAGATTTCAAAAAATTACACACTAATCGACTTGTCTCATCAAGCCGAGTCGAATGGTACCCAATATGACTATATTCCGAAGAAAAAAATTTTTGGGTTCCCGAGGGAGGACCATTGGGACCTCAAAAAATCGAAAAAAAATTGTCAGGGATGTGGG
>JASANE010011866.1:0-15593 GCA_030248225.1 Trileptium ribeirensis
TAGACCAGTTACCTATTTGCTAGCTACGAAGGAAAGGCTTAGGGAACATCACAAAGCGAGCGAATAAGAACGACGCGGAAACGTACACCAAACATAAACTCGGTAAGCAACTCGCTACGCAATATAAAATATGACAACTCAGTAACTTTATTCAAATGGTTGAACACGTCCTATATCAAATTGTAACTAAACATTGTAGGCATATTTAGAAAACATACGACCGTGTTTGCTACATTTAGTTTTCCAACGCAAACGGAATGCTTGGAAGATTACCACTAAACAATTGCCATCTACGAGATCATTCTCATCTGAATTTAGCTATTTTGAGTTCTTACCAAAGTGATGTACCATACTGCTCATATATTCCTGTCCATTCTATCCTTTCTTACAACCCCGGTGTCTCAGCATCGGAATATTCACTATGATCGTGCCGAGAAGAGTGGCCTAATGCCCAGGTTTAGCGTCGAAACTGCAAACTTGCATTCAGTTTTTAAATTGAGCTAATATGGATTAAAACAAAGTCATATCCTTTACTATCACGGTTCTCTATTTATTGCTGGTCGTAAAGTCCAATGTGCATGGGTAGCCTATATGAAGAACAGGAATTCCTAAAATTTTGATTAACACCCAGCGCTCCGTGCATATACATTCTTTCCAATTTTGCATTTGTCCGCCGAATTGTCAGCATTCAACACAAATTGGGAATCCCACTAACATACATAATTTCGGAGATAAATCTGCGTAAGGTTCCTATAACTAAACAATTGATCAACTGCCGTCTTGGTATATTGCAGTATTATATTGCAGTATAAGGATGAAAATGCAATCCTTCAGCGTTTATAAGTTAAACAATTTTGCAAAATCAATTTACCTGAACCATTCTCAATGTTTGAATCACAAACAATAATTGGTTTTCTATTGTTTAAAACTATAGTGTTGCCTTAAACTGAAGAACACATCAATTTCTGACACGAGATGTGCTCGCCATAGAATTCTATAATTTTCAGGGCATCCTTTAACACCCAGGGCTAATTAAACGTCCCCAGTTGACTGTGCAGGGCTGGTCCAGCTTATCAATATCGTTTTTATTAGATTGATTACGACAATTTCAATCTAGATAAACAAGTTGTTTTATGAATATTTTTAAAAATGTTAAACTTTTTAAATGGCTCTAAAACAATGGGGGAAATTACTTTTTACCGACTGCAAAAAGTGACGTGGTTTAACAAAAAGGCCTGCCGAGTTTACTACAAATCGCTAGTCGACTAACTGTAGTTTGGCATCGAAGAAAAACCAGAGAACAGCTATTAATATACGTAGTATCAGGTCTTTACAAAGGCATTTCTTTAAATTTTATGCCAATATAACACAAAATTAGACTCGCTCTTCGTCTGGTGCCGTCGTGTTAAGATTTGATAAAGGAATATTTAGGTTTTTGACATTTGAACGATAAAAACATTAAATAACGTTCGTTTGTTTTAAGAAAATTGGTTGCAAACTGAGGTAACTAATTGATAAATGGATAATGTGAAACAAAAAATTTTAAAAAGGTTTACGGTAGATGGGTAGGCATTTAAAGTGGTAACAATTTGAATTTTGGGACATGTTTTTAATGCTAATGAGCGTTTTAAAAGGTAAAACTGAGGAAAGCCAGAAGTTTTCTGTCGTCGTCGTTTTAGCCAATAATTTCAATGGATGAATTTTTCGTAGTTGATTTATAGTTTATTTTCAAGTTGCCAAAATTAAGGTAAAATCCTGATTATATTTTTCAATAGGGTAGCCTTAAGCTAAACCCTTATGTATAAGCCAAAAGTTTGGGACCTTGCATAAAATAGCCCTACACTATTCCTATGTAGGGTAAAAGTCGGGAGGCTATCATATTTTATGTTTCTATTCGAAATGACCCAGTGTCCATCGGGATTATTTAGGCACTTAAAGAACAATCTACTATTATCTTATAAATACGGTTTTTTCTCGATTTTATATGTTTTCGTTATTTTATATTTAGAAATATTTTCGAAATTTGTTTTGTCAACTGAAACTCTGCCTAAGACTAATCACACAAAACATAAAAGACACAGCCAAGGAAGAGCCAGACCCTTTTATGTCATGCCCATGTTCGATATCACGGTCGTTGAAACTGTGTAGGGTTGATCGAGTATGAACATCTAAGTTTGAGGTACACGCCTTTGACCGCCGAAAACGGCACTGGTAATATCGGACACCAAACGTGGCATCAAACATATTTTAGCACTATAGACTAAGTCATATAGTCTTTCGTATTATTTACCTGTGGGTAAAAAACCATTGAAACCATTAACTTAGCAAAATTATTCTATTTAAAAATAGGTGGGATGTTGGAACAATTTTATAAAAGCGAAATCGGGTCAAGTATTTACATGCTCCATGATAATGACTAGATGCCTTGCTTGGACCGTTGGATTGGCGTCACTGACAATTGACTATGCACTCCAAACCATTAAATATATACATCGCAATGAATAGCTAATAAATTCGTCCAATGCATAATCACTCACAGCTGCACCGTAAATTAAGTCGGACCTTTCGCTGCAAAGATACTCACAAAAACAAGATTTAGTTTAATTCTTAATTTTTTTACAACTTGTGCAAACCAAATCTAAAATCCGAATGAAATCAACAGTGTCCGCCTGTCGCTGAAGCGATAGATGAACAGTGCAATCTTGAGCCAAACAAAGCCGAATATTCCAAAGCCATAAGTTATAACAGTTAATATATATTGAATTTGCTGAAAAGTTAAAACCAATGTTTTTGTCTAGTTGTTTCCTAGTTTCGACAATATGGGAGGATAATATACTGATGATATATGCGGTATACGGCAGCATAATGCTAAATCAAATCTAAAATTTAGACCAAATACCACCAACCAAGTAGCAAATTTTGCTAACAACACCGATACTTGCTCAATTTTGACACAAAACTGGATGGTTCTGTCTCTATTACTTAATTGTGAAATAGGTAATTGGTTAGATAAAATGCCAGCAAATCCAATATCTCATATCTGTACTGTGAAATGTTTTTCACCTCCCTTTAACGGTTACCATACTACAAACAATTATCAAGTGAATTTCGACATAAACTTAGTCTATTTGTAATCACTGCATTTGGAAAAGTAGTCATAAAGATATCAATTCTTATGCTATTAATGTGCCGACGCTTTAATCCAATGACACGTCGATAGATTTTAGATATCCCTCATGAATTGGCGAGCTATAGCCGTTATTGCAATAAAATTTTTCGCCTCTGCAGTAACCTAAAAACAGGATAATCTATCTAACGTCAAAATAATTTTATCAAGTAATGAACATTCTTTTAGTATTTTCTTGTGATTTGGAACTTTGTGGAAAAAGTTATCGGTAGCGTGCAACAGAAAGCCCAAAAAATTTGTAGCGACGAAAAATTTCAATATATTAAATGTTGTAAGTATCCGCTAGGTAAACCCAACGGTAATATTTACGAACCTTATTAGATTATAATACTATATCAAATACATTATCATACTTTGTTTAACTATCTTTGAATTATTGTCAAAGCCATGAAGCTATTACACTGTTTTCGACTTTTGTGAAACTCTGGATTTTTAGATACACGAGAGCGGTGCATGGATTTTTAGATACACGAGAGCGGTGCATCATAGCTAATTTATGCAACAGGATAGATAGCTTAGTTTTACCTACATATTAAATGTTCCATGAAATATGGTATAATTTTTAGTGTCGGACGTTGTCGTCAAATCGCCGATCAAAAACGTTGACCGACCGGCACATTATGGGAAACTCCACTTTGCCATTCGCCGCTGTGAAATTAACAAATAGCAGTGTCCTAAGATCATTATAGCTATTATAGCAGGCAATACAAAATTATGTACAATATATATCCAGCACGCACTAATATATGAACATATGATAACCAGAAGTATGACTTTAGGTTAACTTTCATAAAATATCGCTTTCGCATGGCGTCTTCAATTTCAACTCGTTCAATAGTTCAGCAATAAATTGAGCCTGCAAAGCTTCGTTTGCATACTTGGCACGGCCGAGTGGTTTAAGTGCCTAAATAGTCGTTTGTTCGAACCATGTTTGTAACTATTTGGATTTACGGTTTTTCGTTGTTTTCATGTTTATCTATGCTCATTTGTGATTACATATAATAACCCTATTTAACCCTTTCATATAAAATAATTTAGTAGGGCCACAGGCGTTTCATATACAGCAATTTAGTAGGATACCATGGATGTTCAATTCAAAGATCCGACAAGCATAAACTGTTGTGACTTATTTCTCTTAAGAAAAAACAACACTTAAGCACTTTCTCATAGTTTACTAAAACACAAACTTACTTTCCTACAGAAAAATCTGTTCAATATCTTTTGTGAAAACTGAGTGGACAGTATAGATGGAAGCAGTAACCATACAACATCAACATTGTTTAACATAGCAGGGCGCAAGCTCAACAGGGTCTTCTTTCTCCGTCGACTTCGCGGTGCCCGATCCCACCGCTGTGATTTCGCTAGATAGTAGATAGGGACAGTAGGAATCTCGTTAATCCATTCATGCGCGTCACTAATTGGATGACGAGGCATGTTTAACAGAAGGGGGCAACAAAAAACGAAGGAAAAGAGCCATGGGACACCCCAGACTAGCACACAGAAGGAGTTTTCGCTTTTAGCGAGACAGTATGCTTACTCTGTGAAATTATGGGTATATAACTATGACTGGGATCATCAAAAATACCTTAGCGTGCCCATAAAATAGTCTTAAATAGCTTGTGTTTACTGGCTAGTTGGTTGCTGAAATGCTGGAATACTGCCTACTTACACAACGCGAAACAGATCCAGCTATCTTCGTCTAGAAAGCAAAATAAAATCTTTCCTGTATTTTGGCCCAAAAGTGAAAGATTATCTGCTTGATTGTGTGACAAGTGGTCCATACAATATTAGGATGTACGGCATGAGGTAACATGCCCTGAGAGAAATACACCTAAATTACTCAACGTATTCTCAAAAATTAGTGCAAAATTAATCAACGTATTCTGAAATTATCTTATATTTGTGGTTACCCTCCAGGGCTGACGCTACACTGTCGGATGGCCATTACAGCAGATCACTAATAAGTACGCCACGATGTTCCTGATCTCTCCAGTAGAATTGCAGCATAGTAAACAGCGACAGCTTTTTCCCTTACACATGTGGGCGCCATACGGGTGTTAGGCTAAAAGGAATACTTGTTTCCTGAAGAAAGATGCGATCGCAATAAAATCATCAAGTCTTTGGGAACGATTCGGAATTTAATAATCAATGCTTTGTCTTATCACAAGTATTAAGAGGTTATATAGATTTCAGTAACATCAAAATCTTGGTTGATTTTAGCTCAAAATTTTTTGATTCTAAAAGCTTATATACCATGGTTAACTTTAAATATTTTACTTGTAACGATATCTTTCCCTTTTACATGTCTCTGCACCTAAACCCAAGTTACAGGCGATAACTTGGAAATTCAAGATGATTTCTTACTTTGATGTTTACCCACTACTGTCGACAAAGTAGATATGTAAATATTTATAACAAAACATATTAATAGGTTGATCCTTAAACGCAACCTGAGAAACAAAGACCCAGTAGCCTCTGCTGAAATCAGTACTTTGGATTCCACGAGTCGCAACCCAAACATTCGAAATAAATATAAATTTTAAACATATATTGAATTAAACAAAACCAATTTTGTAATCTTTATGGAAACAATAGCTTGAATTTTGAGTTAGTCAATATCATCGTACTAGTATATACACGTTACCGCAATATAACGATACATAAAATTGCCTGTTTTTAGCATCTAATCTCAGGCTTGGCCAAAATTGAGCGTGTAAACGTTGATACATTGTCTTTACTGATAGGTGCCTCGACAATGATTCCTGGTCCAAGTGACGTGTCAAAACATGTTCCCCCTTATACCGTCGAAGAACTGGGTTAACAACATCCGATTGCGCTGCGATTTTTGGCCTAAGCCATAGCCCATTTTTCATAGCAACAAGAGCAGCGACTGCATCTGTTCTTAGTGTGCAATCAATAGCGCAGTGATTTCGTGCGTCTGTGGCACGCATAACTCCCGTATTTTTTGGGTTATTAGAATATAATCGCACATCATCTTTGGGATTGCGCTGGTCGTACGCTTTTTCTGCTCAAAAATTTCACAAAACCGACGCGAATTACAAGGTTTGTGTTTTCGAAAATTGGGAATTCATCGTCATAAATATCATACACATCTCAGAACGATGCCCAGCACAGTAGAAAGTATTTTCTTGTTTTTGAACCACTAAAATTTGTAAATATAACTTTATGACCTTCTCATATAACTGAACGCAAAACTTTTAATCTAGGAGTTAATCTTGCTGTCTAATCACAATTACTCCCGAAATGTTTGGTTATTTTAAACACAGCATTAGGACTTTCTCCAATGACCAAAAAGAAGAAATTTTTGGATTTTATAAATCACACAGAATTTAAGAAAAATTATATAGAGGGTAATTTCGCATGGACACAGGGCTCAAATGTGTGTGCTTTATTTGATGCGAAACCAATATACACATTCATATGACCTTAAGACAGCTGCGTTGAAAAATGGATAAATTTGACCGGCGCTAACTCTACCACATTTTGCAACGTTAATTCCACATCCACAATATGAACAAAGAAACCCAAGTGTCTAAAGGCTTAAATAACCTCATAATATCATCGTTCACCCCTAAAAACTTTGTCAAAAATTAAAAATTCATCTTTTGGGGTAATGCTATACTTTGGCTCATAGGTCCAATTCGTGCGCGGACAAAATTGCTTAGCCCCATAATTGTTGCCTCAATGAGGAGATTTGGGAAATTTTTAGATTGGTATATGGAACTGAAAGGCATCAATTTATGACTATGAAAGCGAATTGTGACCCAAGGATTGGTATATGGAATTGAAAGGCCTAGATTTATGACTATGAAAGCGAATAACTAGATCGTCGGTTATATAAATGACATTTCATCGTTCGCTAATTAGACAAACTGATAAATTAGTTAATTAAATTTAACTAATTTGATTTTACTGGAGTGGACCGAGCCGGATAGGACAGTGGGCGAAATTTCCAATGCACTTAGTGGAGTCGCATTTTTTGAGCCAGTGGAATCCTGCAGTGAGATGATAAAAAATAGAAAGTAGAAGGGGTGTATTGACGGTTGATATAATTTTGCTTATTTCAGATTCCAAAGCAACAATACGTTGATCAATGGCGAAAGCCCTCTGATTTAACAGGCAGTATTAAAATTATAAAAATAGTCAAACTAATTCAAGTTCATACGTCTTGTCTGTGTTTTTGAAGAACAAAATGTCACGCAGGTTCAAAAGACTAACTGAGCACTCCAAAACTAGTTGGCGCAAAGTTTGACAAACTCAAGCCGGCACCAGGAATCGACCTCCGCTGATTCCTGAAGTCGCTCACGCAAACCAATGAGCTATGTACGCGCTGTTGCTTGGTTCTTTAGGTCACCTAACAAAGTGAACCAAAGCATCGCCTGTGCAGACATACGCGCTTGATAAACGCAGCTAGAACAACGCATCGCAATTTTGGCGAACGACTGGCAACGTTGGGCATTAAAACGTTAAACCGCGGCAAAGCTTAGCTCTTTCGTTTATAAACGAATGTGTATTTTGTATAATGTTGAACAAACTTTTGCCGCAGCGGCAGACTGGACTCGAATTGTTTGGCTTTGCGTTGTGTAGGCCATCCAATATATACTGCTGAATTTAGGTGTTGCTCGGTTCTTTAAAGAACGTCGCAGAACCGGGAAAATAGCAACTCATGTGCAATACACGCAGTGCGAGAAACTCGGTTAGCACATTGCTCCGCAACATTGCTGGGGCAAATAGATGAGTTTATGTACTAAAGACATACATACTCATAGGGGGAGATGGGGCTATCCTCTGCGGTTCAAAATGCCTTCCCAATTTCGGGGCCTAGCTGATCCTCCTGGAAGGTAGCCTGATCCACCTGTGCTCGGCACAACTGCACCCTACACCCTCTCCTGCACCGAAAGCGTGCGAAAAATTCTGACAAAAATAGACAAATTCGGGGGAATAGGAATAAATTTGGGAAAAATTAGCAAAGGACTGGAAAAAATTTGTAAAAATTGGGAAAAATTACCAAAAATTAAGAAAAAACTTCAGTCCCAAAAACTATTGAAAATTTAACCCCTGACGACCTCCCCACTTGGGCCGGCTGATTACCCCCTTGGGGCGACGAAAGCACCCCCTTGTGACTTCGGGCTTGAGTATGTATGACTACCGGGTTAAAATATAATATTGTATAAAATAAAGCATATATATTCTTTCAATTCATACAAAATCGATAAGTGTAAATACAAAGCAAATCGTGGAAACTCACAAATATATATTTGGGCGTACACATTATGTTCACAATAATTTATATATATTCACTTTTTATATTTGAGATTACCCCGGGTAAGGTCGAACATATCCAAACCCATATTTGTTCCAGTCGCTGTGGACACCCCTTCCTCTGCCCCGTTCTGCCTTCTTACCTGTGCCGTAGGTCCACGGAAATTTTCATTAAAATTATTATTCATTAAAATTATTCATGGAAATTAAAATTCATAAGAAATCCTCAAATCGGTATAAATTACAGAAAACTTTAAAAAGAGAAAAAACAGAAAAAATTTTAGAGAAATTAGGAAAATTACGAATTTCTAAAAACTTCAAAATTATCGTCTGATCCCGCCCCTGCCGGCACCATCTATCTCTATAAAGCTCAGTCTTATTCGTCTATGATACATACATAACCTCAAAAGAAATGACGTTTTTATGTGCTTATACAAATGTTATTTTGGGCTGCGCGGTGCCTTTAAAAACCCAATACGAGCTAACGATCCTATCTCCGAAACCAGAGTTGCAACAAACATAAAATACAATACAAAATGGGTTCAATGTAGTATTGATAACGGGTTCTTAGTCTGGTTTCGATTTCAGCCTCTGTAGAAACAATAAGCTTTTTTGATGCAGGCGCTCACGATCACATCTAAATATTGGCTAAAAACGATTGACTGTTTACATAGAGGCTGAACTTCTCTTCAGAAAGCAGCTAAAGCCATCCATATAGCCAGGACGGTTATCGTGATGTGATCGTTTTCGTGTGTTTTGGGTCCCGTGGACATACCACAAGCACCTATTTTGATCTAACTCCTACTGCGTAAATAATGACAATAGCAGCACACCGCATGTAGCTCTACACAGGATGAAGTGTCCTACAAAACGTGCCTAATTTCACCGAAGGTCTTTGTGTATATGATTATAACTATTTTCGCTATTGTCGGATTAAAAACAGCCCATTGTAAAAACAACGTTTGAACCAAATCCCGCATCCTAAAACGTCCACCTAACAAGTCATTTTACACAGTCGTACAGAGCCAAAACAGTCTAATCTCGCTGAGGTAACTGCTACACTTATATAATCCATAACATGTGTTTTATCGGAATACCTTCCGAACCCCTTCGACCCGTTATTTCAGGGCAAAAATGATGGAACAAATTTTCAGGTCTTACTAAAGGGCACACTTAGATTTTAAGCTTTAGAACGAGATATAGCGCGAGGCCATCGATGTTGAATTATGCGTGTCCACCCCTAAAAACCCAGAAACAGACACCGTCGAAATTCACTACTTTTGCCCATGGGACGCTATGCTCCTACCTATCACTACAATCAGATTCCAATAAAACGGTGTAGCTCATCATGACTTCGGTTATATTATCGAATTCTCAAATTGAATTTTGTATTGTCACTTTCATTTATATACCGATTTGTCAAAAAACTTAGCCATCCAAATAACGCCGGTGTAACAGCCATTTTTCTCCCCCCACCATTCTTTCCCCCGGAAAAAATTGGCTAGCCAATTCTTTCCCCCCGGAAAAAATTGGCTAGCCAATTCTTTCCCCCGGGGAAAATTGTAGCTAGCCGATTTTTCCCCTCTTAGCCAATTATTTCCCCCTTTGAATAATCACAGGTTTCCTCACCACCAATGTGGTACTGTGCCCGGCGCGCATTTTTTAACGTGGTATCGCCAGTAGCCCTAATCCACCACCTGAAAATAAACTATAGAAAACTATATAAGTACACGGGAACGGGAGTGTTCGCATTGGCGAACAATCTTAACGGAAGTTATATACAGGTTTATACATAAAATAATGCTGCGCTAAACAGAAACTATTTCAGCTAGAAACTATTATTTTTGAACTGTGACAAAAATGTATTAGACATTTAGCTTACATCAAGAACAACGTTAAAATGGTTTCGCGCCTCGTTTTGCGTTATATAAAAGGCACAACTGGAATGTTGCCCAATTTTAAGCGACGCAGGATAACGAGCCCATTCATGAGCAACGAAAACTTCAATATCAGTACCAAAAAGGTTGGCTGTAGCTAAAATTTCGGCCTCGGTTGCCCACGTTCCGTCGTCCATCAACTGATTCTGATTAACATATTGAATCGGATCTTGATTCAAATAGTTTTTCAGGCCATCATTGCAAGTAGAGTCGGTCATTTTTTCAATCACTTTATCTCGCACGCTGCGATGGTATTTCTCGCTCCCTGTTAGTATATAAGAAATACTCCGGAAAAAGCAATTTCCGTCTCCAACGATGAGATGCACTTTTTTAGGAGCGCCAAGGTTGGAGCGAAATGGTGGATAAATCTCGCACGCAACGATACCTGACACTTTTTTATCATCAACTGAAACCGGATGGAAAGTTCGACAACCCCCTTCTGTCCTACCAATAATTTCAACATCGGCTTTTTTTGAGGACGATTCTTTGTAAATTTTTAGCATTGAACCATGATATGTGTTCTTCAAAATGGTGTTCGTATTCAAATTTTTTTAGCTTGAACCGTCCTTTCCCTACGTATTTAAAAATAACATAATTTCCCACAAACTTGGGCTGCAATTTAGATCCCTTCCTGTTTATTTGACGACGGTTGAGGAGTAGCACTTTCTTGCCGACAGACAGTTGAGATCCCGCATTACACCTCTGGTCAAAATATTTCTTTTGGCGCGCTTGGGCAGATTGTATATTATGCTTAATATGTGCATTTAATTCAACCTTAATCCCAGTAAGTTCTGCAACTACGTTGTCGGTTGCATCAGTCGGGGTTTCAAAAACGCTACAAGACCCCAATAAACGGCACTTCCTTCCATAAAAAGCTTCAAAAGGACTAACCTTTGTTGATGTATGAATCTTTATCCTGTGTGCCATGAGAATTCCATCCATGTACTGATCCCAGTCGTTCGTATTTTCCCCCGCACACTTCAGCAAAGTAGCCTTCAACGTCCGATTGTCTCGTTCCCGCTGACCGTTACTTTGGGGATGGTAACTGGAAGCGATTCTATGTTCAATTTGCAGCAAATCGGTTAACCGGTTCAGGGTTTTGTTCACGAATTCTTTTCCTTGATCGGAAATAATAGTATCCATGCACCCGTGGCGACATATGAGCTCGTAAATAAAACGACCAACACACTCCGCCGTCTTGTTGGGAACAGCTTTAGCCTCTACCCATTTACTAAAATGATCTGTGACAGCGACTATGTACTGATTTCCAGCATCAGACATATCAAACGGCCCCATAAGGTCTATGCCAACAAGGCTCCAAACTTTTTGAGGGACAGATACTGAATGGAGCGGGAGAGAAATCTTTGTATTTACGGGATTAAAGCGTTGGCAGACGTCACACTCGGACACATAATTTTCTACATCACCCTTCATTCCCTTCCAATAGTAGGTTTCTTTTATGGCGAAATATGTTTTGTCGCGCCCAAAGTGCCCGCCGGTTGTCTTATTGTCATGGAACATTTTTAGGACTTTTAATTTGTCCGACTTTTTGACAACCTCGCATTTTCTGTAAAGAAGTTTACACCTCTCAACATGATATGGCTTAGCGGTTGAGCGAAATTTTCGCTTTTCATGCTTGCTTTCCAGGATTCTTTCAGGATAAACACCATGAGATATATAAGCCACCAGATTTTCATATAAGTTATCCTCCATAGCTAGTAGTTATAGCATGTACACAAGTCTAGAACAGCAAACTAGTGAACGTATAAACTAAGAGGGGAAATAATTGGCTAAGAGGGGAAAAAATCGGCTAGCTACAATTTTCCCCGGGGGAAAGAATTGGCTAGCCAATTTTTTCCTGGGGGAAAGAATTGGCGGGGGAAAGAAGTAGCTGTTACACCGGGAACGATTTAGAGTATGGAAGGGGCAAGCTATAGCAAAACGCATCTGCGGGGGCACGCTACGATAAAACATGCCTGGTTAACCAATATAAGATAAAACATATTTGGTCATAAGTGCCGGCAGGGTAATGTGCATTGCCCTCTAAAGGTCGAGCTCCCTCTAAAGTGATATTTTATTCCCTCCATCACCCCGGACGCCTACGACGCGCGGAAAAATTTGGGCAAATTGACAAAATTAAGAAAAATCTATATCAAATTGGCTAATCTGTGGTCATTTGCTAGGGCGGCAAAGTGAAGGATGTGTCCCTGCCCCTGTTCCCGAGCCTCTGTAATCAGTCGGTGCTTGAACCCGACTTCAGTTTGCTAAACATTATCAACTTTCACGTGAAAAAAAAGCAAATATTAAAACTATCAATTTAAAGTGTTCTGCAAGATACCTAGAATACATTGCATTAATATATGTATATATGTAAATGTATAGTCACGTACACATATATCACTGGGTGTTTTTTATTAAAAAAAGCGACTACTAGAAAACAGTTAAAAACTATCGTTTAAAAAAGCAAAAAGAAGAAACAATATTAAAAAAAATTCGTATATTAAATTCAAAAAGCATACAACGTTGAGCAGACAAGACAAACACATCTAAAAGACAAAATGAAAACAACAATTCCACGACGATTCGATCGCGGCATTTTTTCAAACATTTTTTTGCAATTTTTCATCGACAACACGACTATTAACTGCATTTTTAGACACTGCATTGTACAATGCAACACATGCATAACAATGTTAACATAATGTAACCCAAATCCATGGTTTATGCTTATATTTTTATATATAAACTGTCTAGATGTAAAAATGTATAAATATATATGTATTCATATATTATATAATATATATTATAATGTAATAATAAATAAATATACATATATTTTATAATGAATATATAAATACGTAAATATGTACTTATGCTCATATATAACGATACACATAATAAAAGCTAGAGATTATATGGTTTGCAGTCTTTTATAGTAACTCAGTGCTTATTTTTAGTCGAAAGGTTGTTTCTACAACAGACAATTGATATTTTTTATATTATCTTAAATTACGAGTTAAAAAACGAAGAAATTTTTACAATGTTATTATTACTATTAGAAAGCTATTGAAAAGATATAATTACATAGCTAGTCCACAGACATTTTTTTAATTTAGGCTATTACTAATAGTAGTTTAACATATTAAATATATAGATTTAGTATTGCTATATAGTGAACAGTTTGATTTGGGACCAAAATATATCAACAGGGGCACAGATAAGGAGAGACGGGAGGTCTCCCAGTTTTCGGTAAAAAGAGCCTCCGAAATGTTCCCTCAGCGCTGCGCTCATTTTCAAATGCGCCCATTTCAGCTCTGAATGTCTGTTTGTATTTTACAACATGAGCTCCGCATTATAGCCGTACTGGTGTTATCAATTGGATCAGGAATTGCGAGACTTTTCTTAGATAGTTGCCTGTCCGACACAGGTTTTGTTTTCTATCGCCGAAGCCCGTTTCCAACTTCGCAACGATGGCATTTTTCTTAAAACAACTGAGTCGAACTGTGATCGTATCCAAAGTACGCCGTTGCTTTCCACTGCTCCCAGCGGATAATAAGTAGCACCAAAGCTGATACTTCTATGTTGCAAAAGGTAAAGTGAAGAGCTTTACAAAAACCCGACAAGGCTCAGCTCAAGCAAGCGGAAGACGAACTTCGGTTGCTATTTGGTCGTTGGGGTTACCAGAGCTAAACAGCTATCTTGTATGATTAGAACTACTAGAAGCTGCGCTGAGACCGTTGTTTACCAACATTATTTTAACATTCCATATTTTAGTTACTAAAATAATGATTTAGTTGCATTACTTTAAATTTTGTACGGCTCTTTATGCGGCGTTCACGTTATAATATCCCCCATGTTTGGAACCTATGTACCACACATAGTGTCAGGCACACTGTCCACAATAGTGTATCTTAGACACTTCCATGCGTTTAATAAATATTTTCAAGGGTAGCTAGCTAGAGGTATAGCTACTTTTCGACGGTGTCAAGCACACCGGGTCTTCTTTGTAGTTTTTGAGGGTGTGCGGCATAATCTTGTCAACAGTCATATTGTCTAGATACCATTACTGAGATTCATAAAAATCTACATTGCATAGCTGACTAATATATTGCATTAGCTACAAAAGATATCTGTTCCTGCTAATTCGCGCAAAATTGGTAGCTAAGGGTGTGTACGACACCGTGAAAAAAATTTGGCAGCTAGGAGTGTGTTGTACACCATCGGAAATTGGTTTACGGTATGGGTGTGACCCTGACTGTCTATACGATAGGGTCGCGACTATATGGGTACAAAATCCAAACAGCCGGGATATTTAACGTGAATGCCGCATTATACTAGTGCACGTAAAAGCAGAAATGAGGTCCAGTTATATATTAGTGGCAATTATCCTAGAAACACCGATTTTTAACGTAAAACATAGTACTATTTGAGGCCTGCACCCAAACACATACAGTTTATAAGCAAATTATTATACATATATGCCAGGCAAACAGCCTAAAAGAATTGAGAGATCCATCGATTGGCACATGAAATATAAGAGTTGCATTAAAGACTGCGCCAACTAATAAATAGTTCTTACAAATACTAGCTATGTGATCCACTCTGTTAATTTTTGTTAAGGAGCCGAAAAATCATTTTTGGTATGTTGTTTGATATACTGCCTTTGCGTACAACAATCTATGTATGATTCCTAGCTGGGACCTCCCAGTGTCAGCGACACAATACAACATGGGTGCAGGTTCATCTTTGCGTTCAGGAACTACAGGGTTAAAACAGGTACTTTTCAGAAGTGTGTTGGCTTTCAGTACAGTATAAACCCAAGGGTACATAGAATTAGCTATTGCACTTTTCCCACGATTCTAGCAAAATTGACGTCGACTTCAACAAACCAGATTGGTATTGATCTTTTTTTATTTTCCTTGTAAGAAATTGATTCTTCTTACGGACTATGTCAACCTTAGGGGCCGAAGGATAATGCGTGCCATGTCGTTCTCGATATACTAAGCCTAAGCCTTAGTCTTAACCTAAGCAATGGTACCTATATGAGCCACGTACTCAGCCTAAGCCTAAGTCAGGCACCCCCGCTCTAAGCTGTTATTTTTTCTAACGTTATAACGTACGGCCCCTAAAGTTGACATGGGCCGATTTGTCTATAGCCAAAACATTTATGACCATAAGCGGTAAGC